>CAWVOZ010000067.1:0-21372 GCA_963931855.1 Philhelius festivus | reverse complement strand
TTGATCATTTGTATACAGGGTGTCCCAAAAGTCAACGTCGAAACGAAAACGGGTGATAGGGTAGGTGGTGACCGATCCAAAACATTGCCGAGCTGCGCAAAAAATCACGGAGGTTGTTGCAGACATCAACTCATGGAGATTCACCCGTCTTATAAACCGATCTTTTTAAAGAAGATGTAGGTCTTGCATTGCCGTTGGAGGCAAACAATTTGAACATTTGTTATAGCTAATCTAAATAAACTTTTGATGTAATTTTTGTTGAAAAATTTAATTTTATTTAAAACTTGAACCAAATTAATAGAAATGAATCACTATCTGATAGCCCGCGGTACTCTGGACCTGGTAGTTATTACTTATAAATTACTGTTCACCCCCCTCGAACTTAAAGTTAGACACGAGGAAGCCTAGAGTGCATTCAAAGTTTTTTTTAATGAATTAAAAAGAATTATCTTAAGACCGGGTTACTTGAGAAAAACATTTATGTTTCCGTTATTTATGAAATATCCTCAAAAATGTTATACCATTTTGAAATGAGAATAGAACACGCCAACTTTTAAGGTAACTTGCCGAAATTTCGTAGTACATTTTTTTTACATTACAGTCCATTGAATTAGGGTCATGTAAAAATTTTTAGTATACTTAGTTGGGAAAAAAAGTGATATTTTCTTTAAAGCTAATGCAGTTGTGTTTAAATTGTTGATGCAAATTGTTAGCAGGGTTATTTAAGGTTCTAAAACAACAACAAAAATTGAGAAAAGTTAAGATTTGTAGGTAATCACGGCACTTGAAAGACCGTCATAGGGTGACCATTTTTTCAATTTTTTTTTTCGAATGCCTATAACTCACAAAATACATGGCTACGATTTTTTTAATTATTTTTCCGATAACTGTCATCACCTACCCTATCATCCGTTTTCGTTTCGACGTTGAGTTTTGGGACACCCTGTATATACTTAATATCTCGTGAACATTTTGTGTCTATTTCCTCTTCTAGTTCCTGTGAATCTGATGTTTCCTGGATAGATGATCAGCTACAACAAGGTTTTTCCCGGGAATGTATGTGATTGAGAAATCATACCTCATCATTCTTATACGTATATGCTGCAACCTGGGCGAAAGGTCATCCAGATTTTTTGTTTTCAGAAGTTGAAGTCGGTTTCTACCGTAAAGTGCCTCCCTATTAGATAGTTTCTTAATTTTTATTTCCCATTTTATTTTATTTCGTTAACATGAAACCTACTGGTCTGTTTAATTTAGATACTCTTTAAAACCCTAATTCTAGAGAATTTTGTATCCCTTAATTCAAATCATATATTAGTCAGAATTGATCAGATCAGGTTTTCTTTTCGAGATATTAAAAATTAGAGATATTCATTTGAGGATATTTTACATCATGGGTTAATTTTTCATCACAAACTTTAATGTTACTTTGAAGATTTATGTTCTTAAGCTGCTTCGGATTCGAAAGTTAATCGTTTATGAATTCTAACTGCATGGGATATCCCATCCTTGCACTGATATTTTTTTTTCACATACTAAACATCCCTTGTTAAATGCTTTTCATGGAACCCAATGCCTGATGTCTATTTATGCATTCGAGGTTAAAATATTGAAGTCCTTTGGCTTTAGAAAAGCCATAACTATCGACAGACTTAAAAGTCTTAGACTTTCTCAACAGCAATCGTATAAAAGAGTAGAATACCTGCGTTTGATTACACAAACGAACCGTAAGCCTCGTTACAAGGGTGACAAGTACCTGAAATTATGTTCTCACAACCCACTCCTTGACTTGCACTCTTGCTATGGGTATTGTTTTCATTTTCTCCCCTTGAGCCACGCGACTGAAGTTGAAGTGTCCTTTTGTTTCTTTGTGTGTATTCCAATTTTCAACAAAAGACTGTCACATGGATTAGGAACCAAACGATCCTTAAAACGATTTGACTTAGCCCAGAAAGCTAAAGGAAGGTACCTATTCAACTAGGGTAGTAGTCGCACAGGCATATACATAATACGCCTACGTATACTATACCTACGTACTTTCCATTTGGAAAAAAGGATTTCAACCGTACTCTCATTCAATTGCCGAGCCGTATCCGTTGTGTTGCAAATGACATGCTTTCTAACAGCCGTTACTTGGTTTGGCTGTATTGTTTTGTATAGGTACCGTTCCTGGTAATAGGCAATGTTTTGCTTTTCGATTTTGTAGGCTGTGTATTATTTCAGTCATAGAATGTAGGGTGAAGGAAATTGGGGTGGGGGTTTGGTTATAAGGTAAAGGAATGGATCTAAATGGTTTTAGCTTTTAAGGCAGCAAATCGTCTTTTTGTACGCGATTTTACTAGAAATGCCTCGTTCGACATTTTGTGGAAAATGATTATAATCGAAGTGAACCAATTGTGCACAGCAGGGTATTTGCGTTTAGTTGATTTTAAGTCAACGCCGCCGGCTCTCGTAGATAATGGGGTTGTTATGTGCAAGGACATTTTATAAAGTAGCTTTTAGATCTTTAAACGGGGTATTCTAATGTCACTGTGCTAAGTTGAAAAACGACTGAGTTGAATATTCAATAAGTTCAGGTAGGTAGGCCTCAGATATTTTATATTCAAAGTAGGATAAGAATTCTTTTTATTTTATATTTTTTTAAATCAACTTACCTTAGGATGGTTTAGTGGGCTGAAAAGCTAAACGATCTTCCAAATGTCAAGGAAAAGAATCTTAACTATGGCTTGGTTCTATACCCAGCTTCCTATGAATAAGCAAAAAGATAAAGTAGTAGTACCCCTTGGCATAATGATGTGTTCGACTGCCATGCAGGGAGTTTTGGGTTAAGTTACTCAGTCATTGCAAAAATGTATTTTCCTCCTGCGAGGAATCGTCTTTTGGTTTAACGTGAGTACCTGCCGGTTACCGGGTCTACCCCGGTAGAGCCAGAAGACGTACGCTATAGCTCTCAGACTTCGGGGCACTATCTCCCGTGGTACCAGAATATAGCTTCCGGTCGAGCTTCGCCACCACAAGGTCACTTACAGATGAAGTTCCCTCAAAACTTCAGGGCCTGTCAGCCCCAGATATACACACACCCAGCTATAGTCGAGGTAGAAACCATCAACCAAGAATGTGCACTCCTCTGGTGAGTTGTTACACACTCCTTAGCGGATTCCTACTTTAAGGACAATGTCCAGATTGTTCCCATCTAGTTGGTTCAGTTACTTACGTAACCTATCCACAGGCACCACGAGGAGGTCGATAGGAACCTGGAGTGTAGAATTGTCAAATAGTAGCAATACCGACCCACCGAAGTGGACGGGCTCGTCGAAAGTCAAGACCATGAACCATGTATTTACCACCTCACCACCATCCAACAACCATGGCCTTATGCCAGCCGTCACCCATTATGATCATGGATTTACGCATGCTGTACGCGAACTGGCATGCCACCATGCCGTGCATAATCTTGGACTTACATTCGCTGCCATGGTCCGATGCATGGTTCAGTAGCAACACAAGTCCATTGGTCAAGTCTCTCAGAACCCCGGACAAGCCTTAAGCCACTACCGACTCTACACCTCCACCTGCCCTCCTGCGAGGAAGTGACAAATCCCCGAAGAGTAGATATTGTCATGAAAAGTGCTACTCAGTAGCCGTTCGGATTCGACAGAAAATTCTAGGTTCCCACCATTTCTCCTAACGTGCGCTTAGGTATGGTTGAGAGTTGTAAGTTACAATAGGTTTAGGCTCCCAGAATATTCTCTTTATTTTCCAGCTTTCAGCCCATTTTATTCTTCTTATTATTCAGTTAAAAATTATTCACTGCTTTAAGGAATAAATAATAAAAGTTAAAAAACATATTTTCAGCAGGTGCTTCCCAAATTTTAACAACTTTATAAACCCTGCTACTATCGCAGGCCTCGTGAGTTGAACTGTGTATAATATCTGCAATATTTGAAGTCTTCTGATTTTCAGATATCATACCGAAGTGTGTGGAATCATCAGGTCAACAGTTAATGCAAAGTTTGTATTCCAATTGTCCAATTATGGAGCTCAGGATTTGCTGTCGATCTGTTTTTCATTTTTGGTTCTACTAGAAGAAGGTAAATTTAGGTGGCCAAGATGACCCAGAGGCATGTTTTGAGACTCAACATGATACTTCATCATTAGGAGAACGCTTCTCGTCCTCCTAATTCTTTCTGGATGAACTTTGAAATCTATTATGAGGATGAGAGAAATATTGAGTAGTCAATGGAATGGGTATCGAGAATACATGAGAGCAAGAAGACAGCTTTCTTGCAACCAATGAAGAATCAGTTCCATCTCTCAGTATAGAAGAGGTACCCTTAGTTATAATAAAACTTCTCCTAACTATTCCAAACAAGCACAGCGACTGGGCAAGAAGATGCGCTATTAGGTGACTTATCTAGTCTCATTCTAGAGCTGAGAGCAGGCAATCAAGCATTAACACAGAGGGCACGATATCAACATCATCGTCCGTTCCCAAAGTTCTGTAAAGAATCCTTCATTCCGATTTTAGTTCAGGCGAGACTTGTTGCTCCTTAAGTAAATGAAGACAAGACCAAGTACATAAACATGGTCCTGACAAACAAACAAACAGCTATCCACCGAATAAAACAAAATTTCACTATAGATCGCAGAACTTCAAATTATGTATCTAAGAGCTGTATCTAGCAGATATTAACTCCATGAAAGACATCTTAGTGGAAATCTAAGGAAGAAAGAATTACTCTAGAAAACCGCTGCTACTTTGATTTGGCGAAACCAATGGTTTCAAAACTCCCCACTCGAAAAGACGAAGTGCAAGTTCTACAAAATGTTATTCTACCAGTCCTGCTTAACAGCGCCAAGTTGTTGGACAATAAACCAAGACGAGTAACAAAGAAGTTATAAGTGCGAACTCTATAAGCTATGTAGATGTATGTAGTTCGGAAATTCTAGAACACGTCGGCAACATTGGTTGGGCCATAATGAGCGAATGGACAATAGTAGATAAGTAGAAGATCGCAGAGGGTGTAAGGCTTCCGTCTCTCAGGAAGAATTCTTTAATGGATCGGGATCTCAATAAATAAGCGAGAATACAAAAATTATATACATTTGAGTTTATTGATTTTCAATGTTTTTTCCATCTGATTATTATATATTAGTATGCACACAGTTAAAGGCTTTCCTTGTCAACTGACATATTTTATGCCTTTTGTGACTTTTAAAAATTCGCCAAAACGAAGGAAAGGGTGCTTGAATTGGATAATCATGTATTCCTTTTTGGATATACATTCTGAAATTTAATCCACGACTGGAGCGCACGAACTTGCTCCTGTAAAACTACTTTGGAATTAAAAATACATTGCATAAATATAAAACATGGATTTAATGAGATAAAAATGTTCAAATGGATGGAATTGCCGTCTGATTTCCGGAAAAGTATGAATTTATGTAAACAAAGTTTAAAAATCCTTTTATTATTAAAATAATTTTTTATATAAGAAAAAATAATCGGTAACACGTTTTAAAGATATTGGTGCAAAATTTCAATTGAATTAGTACGATACTAAAGCTGTTTTGGTATGATACTAGGTTAAAACAACGAATTTGCAAATTTTAATCGAATATGGCATCATACTTTCTCTACCCTTTTATTGAAGTTAAAATCAACGACTACCTACTTTATTTTTTTTTTAGTATCGTGCTAGCTTCATATGACTCTTTGACATTTGCAAACATCAAAAAAGATTCATGCATTTGCTTTTTTACATTCCCAAGATTTTTGAGGCTCTCATAAAAGAAAAAATTTATCATGCCGTAAATATGCATTTCTCACCTTTCCAACATGGTTTTATGAAAGGAAGATCAGCAGCAACAAATCTAACACTTTTTACAAACTTTTGCGTTAGTACAATGGAAAAAGGAGGTCAAATTGACGTCATTTATACAGACTTTGCAAAAGCCTTTGATAGAGTAAACCACAAAATACTTATTAAAAAGCTAGGTTATATCGGATTCAATGGCCCCTTACTCAATTGGATAGCTAGTTATCTTACGAATCGTATTCAATACGTCAAATTTGGTTCAAGTCGTTCTGAAATAATATCAAATAGATCTGGAGTTCCTCAAGGAAGTCATCTGGGTCCCTTGTTATTTTTACTTTTCATCAACGATCTCCCTCTTAATATTTCTTTCTCTCAATGCTTATTATTTGCTGATGATGTTAAGATTTTCAAAAGGGTTGAATCAATTGATGATTGCAAAAACCTTCAGAGCGACTTAGACAATTTTTATAAATGGTGCGATCGTAATGATCTATCTCTAAATATCAATAAATGTTGCCAACTCTCTTTTACAAGATCTCTCCTTCCATTAATTTTTTCTTATAAGTTAGAATCAAGCCAACTACAAAAAATATATAATCATAAGGATCTAGGAGTAATTTTTGATTCCAAGTTGGATTTTAGAATGCATGTGGACTTCATTATTTCTAGGGCTAACTCTATGTTAGGCTTTTTAATTAGAAATTCTAAAGACTTTCGCTGTCCATACACATTGAAAAATCTTTTTGTTAGCTTAGTGCGGCCAATATTGGAATATTGTAGTGTTGTGTGGTGTCCTTTTTATAAAAATGCTTCGAATAGAATTGAGAAGATTCAGAAAAGATTTACAAAATATACTCTTCGTCAGCTTAATTGGACAGTTCCATTACCACAATATAAATCGCGTTGTCTTTTACTAGACTTGAAAACCTTGGAAACAAGACGGGTTTATTTCTTGATATCTTTCGCCAGAGATATTGTCATTGGACATATTTGTTGCCCTTCTTTACATCTATTATTTAGAACGCATAACCCTTCACGCTCTCTAAGGCCAAGAGTTAACCACTTTTTTGATATTCCTCATCATTCTACAAATTATGGCTGTAATGAACCTGTCACAAGGTGCTGTAAATTTTTTAATAAATATGCAAATGTTATTGATCTTGAATGTTCTAAGGAAACTTTTAAATTCAAAATATTAAATATTATATCATTCGATTTTTAGATTAAGAAATTTTGTTTTACATTTTACATATACAATATTTACTTATTTATCAATATTTTATTTATGTTCATTGTTATTATGCTAAGTTCAAGTCTACGAAAGTTTATACTTATAGACAATAAATAAATAAAAAAAAAATTGTCATTGCTTTAGGCTAGGCGCGCACATTCAATTTTTATTTGCGCAACTGCTTGGTTCGAGCAACTAAAAAGTTTGTGTTTTGACATAAACTAAACGATTGTCTAAAATGAGTTCGCTATTTTGTGTATCATATAATTATATGCACCTGCGCGAACATTCAACCAAATAGTTCATCCGTTTTCTATAAGCAACCAAACAGTTGTGCAACTAAAAATTGAATGTTCGCGCCTAGCCTTAGGTGTGTTCAGAGGCAATTTCTTAAGAAAATTCTCTTAGTACTATACTAGTTAGAAAATGGTTTGAATTAAGAATGAGTTAGTAAACTACTTTAAAGTTAGCAAATTGTTAAGTAGTATTATACTAGTACCTTAATTATAGACATTGATTTAAAAAAGAAAAAACTTTGGATTTTTTTTTCAAGAAACCCAAAAAATATTTTTTGAATATTTTTATATACAATATTCTTTTAAACTTAAGAGGGCTATTGCTGAAAATTTTTGGTTAAAATCGTTAGAGCCGTTAATCAGAAAGTCGAAAATCAAAAAAACGGTTCTATGACAGGTACCATTAATAACATATTTCCCCAAAATTTTTGTTTTACCAAAATGTAGTCCATGTCCATAATATCACACATAGAGCAGTTTTCGAGATAAACAAGATTTTGCAATACGGGTGTATGGGGGTACCTTTAGTTTTTGAGCTAAAAAAAAAATTCAATTTCTATTCTAGGTAATCACCGAAGACCCTTAAGTACCGGGTTTGAAGAAAATAGGTCCGGCGGCTTAGGCTCTAGATTGAGGTACAAACGTACAGACATACAGACATTATAGACAGACAGACAGAGGAAATTGTCTGACCCACTTTATTCGTCTTCGCTATCATCGTAATGTCAACTTTGATGAAAATCTCGAGTTCGATTTTTTTTCCAAATGCAGAACTTGCCCTATAGTACCTACATACATACTCGTGTATCGCAAGTTAAAAGGAGAACTGTCTTATAAAGACGTGTGTAAGCGCACCTTAAGTGGATGGCAAATATTAACATAGGTGATCGTAAATAAGAGTAAGTAAAATACTTAAAAATTGAATTCCTCACATTAATTCCATACGATTTTTTTATAATTTGTTTTTAATTTTATTAGTAGAGTTTATTTAGAAAATTTTTTTACTTTCAGATGGGCCTTCTAACATAATGTATGTACCTATGTACGTATTATTTTGAGTGCTTTTTTTTTATTGTTTATTAGTTTTGCTCTCATATACAGCCAAACTGACAAACAGTTTTATATAATATTATAGATTAATCGATATAAAAGCCCTCTTTACAGTTAACCTTGTTATACCTTGACCTAGAACCTAAGGCGTTTAAGCGAGTTTCTTTAAACTTGATATTTAAGGTTCTTCGGTGATTCCATATACGTGAAATTGATTTTTTTAGCTCTAAAACTAAAGGCACCTGCCATAAAGTGGTTATGCGAAATCTTATTTATCACAAAAACGTCTCTAAGGATTTTGATACAAAAATTGGGCGTCCTATTATAGACATGGACTTCATTTTGGTTATGAGAAAAATTTCAAGAAAAATTGTTACTAACGGTACCTGTTTTTTTTGTTTTCCATTTTCTCATTAACGGACTATAATGATTTTGACCAAAACTTTAAAAGAAGATTTTTTTGTTTATTAATAATGTGTAAGTGTACTTATACAAAATTTCAAAAATATATTTTTGTGGATTTTTAAAAAAAAATCCAAATTTTTTTTTGAAAAAATCAATAGCTTGATCACGAATGAACGACTAGGTTTTGATGTAATGTCCTTAAATGTATATGTATTATTAAATACAGTAGACGCTCGATATAGTGAATTTCGTTCGAATGAGCTATCCAATATAGTGGAACACACAAGATTTTATACAGTGTACTCTGAATAGTGAACACAAAATCTCGATATAGTTATTTTCCATTCCATTCCTAGCAAAAACCATTGTATATAAATTATAATATAAGTTAATATACAAAGCAAAAACGCATAAACATAAATGCTTATCAATTGTAAACCACTATCTTGACTTTCTCTACAAACCATATATCTCGCAGTGTAATATATGTATTAAGGTCTTAAATCGTATCTGAAAATTTTTCATTCAACACCGAAATTCTCAGTTGAAAAAAAAATACAAAATCTTTTTCTGGGAAAATCTAAAAGTTTCATGTTTAACCTTTAAGATTATTTTTTTTTGTTTTATATTTTAAATAAAAATCTCAATTTCATTTTTCTTGTTGTCTTTTATTTTGTGCAAGCAGGATGATAAATGCATCCGGCGGAAGAAACATTACACAGGACCCAATCCATGGAAGAAATAATATAAAACAGAATGTGAATCAACAAGAAAAGAATGAAATTTAACTGAAATCATAACGAATGACACTGAGGACAAAATTTATTATAATTCATATCCTGGTGCCATCAACCGTTGCGGATGTATCCTTTCCGCAATCTCAACATCCGATGTGCTCTTACAAAAAAGAAAACACAAAAATATGCTTCGTTCGTCTTTGGTTCTGTTTCTGTTTCTGTTTTTTTTTTATTTATTAATTTTTGGTTTTTAGTTTTTATGCTTTTTGTTAGTGCAGAAGAAAAACGTTCTCAATCATTTTTCATTGAAGATAAGTAAAATATTTGCATTGAGGACAATCCTTGAGACCGATTGTAATCATGCTTGGTTAAGGTAACGAGTTTTGAAATTACAAATGAGATTGTGCAGTACACGGTACCTACCCTCGTTTATCTGGAAAGCTTTCAAGAGGTTCTTCTAAGAAAAAGAAAAAGTACGATAAACTTTGTAAGGGAAGCAAATTCTCAAGAAAAAGCAAAAAAGATGGAAAAGTAAAATAATTTCAGCTAGTAACCTAGGTATTATGACTTAAGAAGAGGATATTTATACCTGACAAGTATGAATAAAATACAAGGCAAATAGGATACAGGTTAAATTGAAGTCCATTCAGTTTCAACCAGATGCTGAATTGGAAAAAAAACCTTATCTTTCAATTCAGTAGTAGGAACTTGTTTATAGCACTTATCCAAATATACTTGCATCTATGAGAAATAGATTTCATATTTTATTCAAACATTTGAACACAGGGCAGACATATCTCTAGCACGTGATAATGATATACCATTAAGCAAATAATTAAAAGAAGTCACGCTAACACCAGTCAAAAAGCGAATTAATGTTATAAAGGGTTTTCCAACTTGACAACTTTTTTTTAAATAAAACGCAAACTTACGAGTATTTGAGATATTTGAAAAATTTTATTATTGGCTTGAAGTACAATCAAAACATTTATGAATGGAACTCGACTTAGTTTATATGGCCACCGCGGGCACGTTTGCAGCGGTCGATTCGTTGGACCTGATTTTCGATGACTCGGCCGAAACGGCCGCTATTTCGTGTTCAATGTTGGCTCTAAGCTCTTCCAACGCCCGTCGTTGGTTTGTTGGCATAAACCAATGACTTAACGTAGCCCCAAAGAAAATAGTCTAGAGGCGTTAAATCGCACGAACGAAGCGGGCAATCGACTGGTCCATTTCTTGAGATAACACGCTCATCAAACTTACATATCTTCCAATTCGGACCAAAAATAATCGGTAATCATGGCGCGATAATGCTGGCCATTCACAGTAACGTGATGATCGTCAGCGTCGACGAAAAAATATGGCCCAATAAATTCGCCGGCATGCAAACAGTTATTTTTTGTGGATGATGTGGTGATTCCACAAATGTCGATTTTCTCCAATTTTCGACCAATAACGCATATTTTGCTTACTGACGAACCCATTGAGCCAAAAATGAGCTTCGTCACTGAAGATGATTTTGAGATGAAATTCATCATCTTGGCGCATCTTCTCCAGAGCCCAATCGAAGAACGTACGTGGGTGGCTTCAAATTGTCACTCGGCTTTAATTGAGTCGGCTTGATCTTGTATGGATGTAAGCCCAGATTCTTACGCAAATTACGCCATAATGTGGTCTGAGCGATGTCCAATTCTTGAGAACGCCGCCGTGGAATTGAATGAGTTGGAACGGCAGCGATATTTTCAACGGTACAGGGAAATAAGTCCCCAGGAACTTAGTCGACTGGGGTACTGAGTTCTCACTTAATGGAAGTGAAATCCACTTTACTAAAGTGGTCTTTGTTCCCATGCAAGTTGGGAAATTTGTTACAAAAAACTGTGGGTTTTAGTTCCCTTTGAATGTGAAATAAATTCCCGTGTTAAGCCATGGGCACGGCACGTATAAACAGTGAGGTATCTAAGGGGAGGGGCATGCTGCCCCCCTGCAAACCCCCTGCTTGGGCATACTATAGGATTTGGGGTAGATGCGAAGTTGGGTGTATGCAAAGTTTCTTTAGCATTTAAAGAATCTGGAAAATAACCAACATAAAATCAATACTTCCACGTGTTCATGCGTTTTGTTGATGTTTAAAAGCTTGTGTTTAGGTCGTACAGCATTTTGAGATACAAAATTTTGAGTTACAGTATTATGAGATACAGTATTTTGTACATACAGTATTTTGAAATACAGAATATTAACCATACAGCATTATGACCCGCTCCCGTTTACATCTCTCTTTAATTTTTGTTGTTGGAAACTCATTCCCACTTTATACTTTTGAGTGTGTACTAACTTCCCATAAGGAAGTGGAGCTGGTTCTCACTTAATGGGAACAAAGACCACTATAGTAAACTGGATTTCGTTCCCATTAAGTGAGAACTTAGTCCCTCAGTGGACTTAGTTCCTAGGGACTTATTTCCCTGCACCATTTTCAACACCTCGACCAACCCGTTGTCTCACTGATACGGCAACATCACACAACTAATATGTAAATTCAAATTTGTCCACTAAACTTGTTATTTCTTGTCTACTAGGGCGACGTTGCTCGTTCGTGTAGTTTACCATGACACAAATTAAATTCAAAGTCGTCAAGTTCCTATTGGAAAACCCGATACTACAATTTTTCATAATCACGAGAATTTGAAGTTGTTTCATCTTCTGTAACATCTGTAACACCTTTTGCAAGATCTAAATACTTTGAGTGCTTCAAAATAGAATATAAGTCATTTATAAATTAAATAAAAAGTGAAAGGCTTAAATGGCTGCCCTGTGGTTATGCAGTGTTAAATGTTAAGAGATTTGGAGGTATGTCCATTTAGAAGTATAGAGTATGATCAATTGTATGTATAAATAAGATTAAAGCTATACAATAAAATGGTTTTATTTAGCGCAGTGAACACACAATTCACTAGACTTCTATTTTTGAATTAATCAATACAAGTTTTAGCAAGTTCCATGAGGAAAAAGGCTGTAGAGCGCCCTTTTTGTAGAACCATAATGATCTGGAATGATAAATTGTTTAACATAGAAAGATAAATTTTCACAAATTATAGCATTAAATATTTTTGGAATTACCTACAGTCTTTATTATTGCTGACTTCGATTTTTGTTTGCCTTTTTTTATGCAGCTGAAATATACAAAAAGTTTTCCGTATTGAGGGACATAATCAGAAGATATTGAAAATTTAAGAAGAACGAACAGTTTTTCAAAATAGTGGTAGTTTTTTAGAGTCTGGTATACTACTTTCGTCAAGGTTAGATATAAACTTCCCAAAGTTATCTATATGAATATTTAAGTTTATATCAGTAAGGTTATCTGTCAATCTGTTAACTGCATACCAATCTGAATTTGACGATCTTGGCCTGATAATGACAAGAGGAACAGAATTAAAAAAAAAAAAAACAATCAAATAAATTATTCAAAACCATAAAATAAACATTTAAGCAATTTTATCTACTTGTAGCAAGCCATTTAATTTCTAAAATTCGCGCAAAATGTATTCAAATTAGTACGAAGTTAAAACTTTTTTAGTATGATTCTTGGTATAAACGTCAATTTTGCAAATTTCAATTGAATTTAGTATCATAATTTTTTTAGCATTTTAATAAATTTAAAATAATCAAATATGTACCTATTTTATTTTTACTTGCGATATAGGTATTACAGAGCTCTGCATTTGGAAAAAAAATGGAACTCCAGATTTCAATCAAAGTTGACATCACGATGATAGATAAAGTGGTTCCGGAAATTCCGTCTGCATGTCTGTAGTTTCGAATTTCTCATTAAAGGCTCTAACGATCTTAACCAACATTTTTTAACAGGAGGTCCTTTAAATTTAAAAAAATATTGTATATAAAAATATTGGAAAAAAATATTTGTTGGGCTTTTTGAAAAAAAAAAATAATGTTATTTTCTTTTTGAAAAATCAATATCTTCAAAACGTATGAACGATTATTTTTAAAATTATTTCCTTAAATCTATATTACTAAATACTTAAAATTGGAATCCCAAATATTTTTCTTGAAAAATTTAAAAGAAATTTCTTATATAAAAAAATTAATTTTATAAAAAAACGGTTTTTTAACTTTGTTTGCATAAATTCATACTCTTCCAGAAATCAGACGGCATTCATTTTAAAATTTGTATCTGATTAAAGCCATGTTTTATATTTATTTATACATAATTCTTAAATTCCAAAGTACTTTTACATAAGAGCAAGTACGTGCGATCCACTCGTGCATTTTATTTTCAGATTCTACATTTTTCATGAGGAAACACTGGACCAGATATAAAGTTGGTGCGAACTGCGAAACCACTTGGCTCACTTTCAGAGAGAAGGTACTTAAAATAATAATTTTTTTCAAAGAAACAAACTTGGAAGACGAACAATCCTATCTATTCAGCTGAGTTGTGGAACACAATGGTATCGTTTTATTACATTATTTCTATTTTTGTTAATTTTTTTTTCTTTAGTGTACGTATTTTTGATTTTTTTACATACTAACTACTAACAACCTACCAAGTGACGAACCACAATAACAACTTACCATAGATTGGTGGAAGAAAAATAAGTTGTTATGTTAGGAGAACTTTATGTGAACTATTCTGTGACGTTTGGAGCTGGAGCCGGTAATGAATTAACCCTTAAAAATGATAACAAAACCCCGAATGACAAAAATAATAACCTAAGATTATGCACTTACAACGCGAAAGCACTCAATACTGCAGGTACTACTCATAACTACCGATACGTCTCTACCGATGGATGAAGCTAAGAAAACTATCAAAATCGATTTTTATAAGTCTGCGGTAGAATGTCAAAGTTATCCTCAGGATTTCAATTCTAAAGGTATAAGAGAAGAAAGGAAATAAAATGCACGACTGGGTCGCACGAACTTGCTCTTATGTAAACAACTAATAATTTCAAAAATTAATGTTACTATAGAAAATCTGTTCATAAGCATAAAATTATTTTTTAAATGACTAAAAAAACTCCTTTAGTAGTTGGAGCTAAAAACAGGATATGATTCAAGCAAATATTGGTTTATGCAAGAACAAAAATTATAAAACGTTGTAGTGGTTTCTTAAGAAAAGAAGCTTGTATTATACGAAATTCTTAAAACATTTTTAAGAAAAAATGTTAGTACGCCAACTTAAATTTTTTATTATTATACGAATAAAAATTAATTTCCAAAAAAAATATTGAGCCGTTTTTGAGATATCAAATTTTCTAAAAAAAATTGATTATTTTTTTTCAAAAATCAAAAAATATTTTTTTTTCCAAAAATTCGACAAATATTTTTTTTTAAACTTTTTAGAAGCTTTTTTTTTAAAAAATTCTATGCTAAGTACAGTCAGTAATATATTTATTTCAATTTTTTTTTATTTAATTATAGATCATAAAAATTAAACGAAAGGAAAAAAAATTTATTAAAAATCTCAGAGGCCGTTTTCGACAAAAATACGAGTTGCCTTTATTTTTAAGAAAAACATTTTTTTTTTTCTAATCTTATAGATTATATTAAAAAACTTTCATTTATCAAGTTTGAAAAAATCGAGCATGGGGTTTTCAAAATATTGAGTTTCCAAAAAAAAATTTTGAATTTTTTTTTAAAAAATAATCAAATCAAAAACGATATCTGCTAAGCTTAACGAAAATCGGAAGAGCCGTTTAGGGAGGCTGCAGTCGAACAGACAGACAGACAGAATTGGGAGACCCGTTTTTTTCGTCTTCGCTATCATCGCAATGTCATATTTGATCAAAATCCTGAGTTCGATTTTTTTTACGAATGCCAGAACTTGCCTTATAACTGTAGTACCTACATATAAGTATAATAGAGTATCGACAGAAGGAGAGAGACGAAGAATATTCTGCGTAATGAAGACAGGTGAGACTTCCGTTCCAGATGTTTTTTAAAAAGACAAGCAACTGCTGGTTGCAAGGTAAGGCCACAATACAAGCTCTTCAGAACAGCAAAAGTAACACCGAAGCACAATAGGAATAATAGATGTTTGGAGTAAAATTTACAGGAGCTTCTAAATTGACATCATGAAGTGCGAACAAAAGAGTAAGAAGATAACCCACTTTCAATCAATGAAGAATTGAAGAACCAATTCCATTGCCCATTATGTGAAGAAGTAGAAGTCTTAGCTATAAAAACTTAAGAACAGTAAGATCTCAGCATCTGGTTACCTGTTATTTCAATGTGAAGGTGGGCTTTTGGTAGGTTGTATGCATGACATCTTCAATCCCGTTCTGCAGCAGAATGTGTATGGGGCAGGCGTTAACACTATCCTCCGATAGTTGAATACTAACTATATATTCAACAAATTTGTACTGAGATATTTCGAGGATATCGACATCAAGGCCTGTTCCCATAGTTCAGTGTCTGTAATAGTGTCCTTACGGCGACGATTGAAGAGCAGGCGAAATTTTGTTAGTCTTGAAGTAAACGAGGAAACGACCAAGTTTACATGCTATTGGCAAACAAACATCTGTCCAATTTTCATTGACTGAGACAAAGTATCTTTATTTATAGCAACAAGTTCTTAGTAGTTAGGGAGTTCAACTACCTATAGTAGGAAATATTACATCCACGAACGACACCTTTGTGAAGATCCAACTCAAAATCACCTAAATGCGTTTAAAACTCCTTACACCTAAGACGAAGTGCACTTTCTATAGAAGTTTTATACTTTGCGGAGCTCAGTGTTGGACTATGACTAGAAAGCTAAAGCTTTTGCTAGATTCTTTAAAAAAAAATTTCGACGAAACTGGGAACTCTGAACTGTACCAAAATGTAGATGTATTTGCGAAAGCCATAACACGTTGACTACATTGGCTCCGCAACATAGAAGGAATGGACAACAACGCTACAACTAAGGGAGTCTTCGAAATCAACCACCGTTCTAAAGACCAAGCCATCGCGGATGACAGAGCGTTTGGCCTAGATGACTGGATGCAGTGAGCTTGGGATTGCGGAGGACTAAAACCTATCTCATATATAGGCCCTTTATGGACAAAGAGCCGAATAAGTAAGCAGCAAATTTTATAAAATAGGCTAATAGTAAACGAATACAAAAATGTCTGGTTCGAAGAGAGGTCTATATCCGAAACCTATTTCCTTGTAGATCCGAGTCTAATTTAGTAAGGGAAACGCACAGATGTTCTCAAGAATAAGAAAATCTGCATTTTTCGACTGTTCCTTATACATTTGAATTTCTTTTTATAGTCATACAAGTAATCCAACGTTGTGATGCAAAAAAATTACCAAAAATGTTATTTCCTAGCTTAAAATGCATTCTCAGCTAGAATAAGATACAAAAACAAATTGTAAAAAATAAAAAACTTGTATTGCACTACTCGTAAATGTGTTTGTTTTACACAATCGTTTTCTTTGGTTAAAACAAAACAAAAGAGAACTACTCCAGTACCTCACTTCCAAGTAGAACATCCATAACCTAAATGAACAAGGAATATACACATACTCGTAAAGCAGAAAAATCCATGTCGCTGCCACAAAAGACATTGTGAATAATCTCATTGGTCTCAGGTTGTTGCTTTTAGAATAATTAAAAATTCAAGATGGATGTTCGCATTATAAAATACCTTTGCCATGACGGTGCTCAGCGGATGCGAAGGACGTGTGGTGAACCCGGGCATGGGCATAAGTATGGGCTTAACGAGGGCGTTATTCGGCGGGAAATGTTAATATAAAACGAGAAAAAGACAAACGAAACTTATATCATCAGAGAGAGAACTCTAGGACTTCAACTCAAACCCTTTAATCCCTAAGCTATTTTAAAGGAAAAATTATGACGAGATAAGGCTGAGGTGGAAAACTATTTCTGTAATTACGTGGGAGGCACGACTGACGCTTGAATGCCTGATTGAAGTGGAAATGTTCGCAAAAGAAAAAGAAATAATAAGCGGCAAAGAGCCTCGTTTATTTGTTTCTATTTATATATTTTGCATTGAGGTTTCCACATTTGCCATGAATGTTTTAAAATATCAAAAAAAAAAAATATTTTAAAAATGTGATAGTTTATAAATTTATTTTGAAGCAACACTTGCAAATGGATTTTTTCAACAGAAAAAACATAGAAGCTCTTGATTGTTTTTTAAAGGCATTAAACGATTTTATTTTTTCTTATTTAAAAAAAACCGACTTAATCTCTGCGAATGCAGACAATCGTTTACCCAAGGAATTATAGAAGTGGAGTGGCACTAGTTATTACAATTTGTTTTTGGTTAGGTGGAAGCTTCAATTTTTAATTTTCTGTTTTGTTGCTAGGTATTCTTCTTAGAATTCCATAAGTATTGAAAACTGCTCTGGACCAGGGCTGTCGAAGTACTGCAATCGAGGTATTTGTACTGCTTTTTGAAGCTCCGTACTGCCGTACTGCAAACATAGCCGAAGTACTACTTTTTTTTTCTCGTCAACTTTTTCATACAAAATCTTCAAAGCTTTGTATAAATGCACTCAAAAACTTTTCTTTACGAACATACTCAAAAATCAAATTGAAAGCGACAAGGCATTAGCCATACGGATCCATTTATTCTATTCTCTTCTCACTCCGTTTGTTTTTGTTTCTGTTTCTGTCGTCATACCTATAAACCGTTTTAACATTTCTTGAATAAACTCTTTGGACAAAACTCATAAAATTTCAAAAATCTACCACGTGCCATTCATGTATACGTAGTTAAAATTTTCTAAAACACTTTTTAGTACTTCAATTAAAAATTCAAATTCTAAAATTCTTCTTTTTATTTGAGTTTCGATATGCAATGTTTCTTAAACTTTTTGAACGCTTCTGTATGCAAAATTTCATTAAAATTCGATATGATAATGCCAACAAAAGTAATGCCCAGAAAGTAAAAAATAGAAAAATGGTTCTACTGTAGGTACTGTCAGTAATGACTTAATTTGATTTTTTTGTATTAAACTGTATATCGTACAGGAATTTTTTTTATCAATATTCTAAGAGCTGTTTTCGAGAAGAATACGATTTTCGAAAAATATTTTTTAACATTTCTATAGGCGCCGTTATTTTAAGATAAAATAGTATGTGGCTTACGAAATATTGAGTTTTAACATAAATTTGAATGATGATCATCTTCTGTTAAGTATGAAAGACGTCTAAATTGGGCCTAAAGCGGAACCCTGATAAAAGCAGAAAATATGTCTATTACACGAATTGTTAAAATAAAATCGATGCAAGAAGACTTAAATTTTTAAAATGTTATTATGTCTGTATAATAATAATATTGTTTAATTACATTTAAGCTTTATTTTTGAGATCACCAGACTAATAAACATGTGCAATTTAAACATAATTTTGCTTATTATTTAAATGTTCCAACGTATGTACATAAAAAT
This sequence comes from Philhelius festivus, assembly GCA_963931855.1. Classification (NCBI taxonomy): domain Eukaryota; kingdom Metazoa; phylum Arthropoda; class Insecta; order Diptera; family Syrphidae; genus Philhelius; species Philhelius festivus. The sequence continues at coordinate 2,414 of CAWVOZ010000067.1, read as the reverse complement.
ATAAAACTCATTAATATTATAAGATTTAAATCCAAAGCATATATATACAGCTATGGACAAAGAAATAGCACACTTATGATGTTTTGTATGAATATTAGTTTTATTTTATACTTATTAACTGAAACATTTTCTTTTTTATTTCAGGACCTCTTACAACAAATAAAGCTTCATCTAAATATTAATTTAAAATTATAAGCTATAAAGGAGATTTTTTAAAATTATTTTAATTTGTGGTGACGTTATTTCTTGTGGACAAAGAAATAGCACACATTCCTAGAATTGTAAAAAAAATCAACCTTTTAGCGAAAAAATCTTAGAATTTCAAATCTTACAATATTACTAAGTTAGTACTTTGTTGGGTGACCACGATTTTTCAAAGTTTCCTGGCATCTTCTTGGTAAACTCTCAACTAATTTTTGGCATCTACTTTGTGGGATAGAATACCACGTTTCCTTGATACCGGCCCAAAGATCGTTCGAATTTTTGAATTTTTTCTGCCCAATCTGAACCTTAACATCAATTCGTAGATGTTCTATGGGGTTAAGATCGAGACTTTGAGCTGGCCAGGTCAGTATATCAATTTGTTCGTCCAAAAGCCAATCTTTGACTATGTTTGAGGCATGTTTGGGATCATTGTCAAGCATGAATATCCAATTTACTGGCATAGACTCAAAGGAAAATGTATCCATGGTATACTTAAGAATATTGAGATAAGAAAATTTATCCATTCTGCCATCAATCCTCACAAGTGGACCCACTCCATGCCATGAAAATGCTCCCCAGACTATCAAGTTGCCCCCTCCGTGTTTCACAGTCTTAAGAATGTACCTGTGGTTGTATGCTTGGCACTTTGGGCGATGGACAAATGTTTTCCCATTTGGACCAATTCGATTAACTTTGGTTTCGTCACTCCAAAGCACTCTCTTCCAAAACTGCACGTTTTTGTTTTTATGAGTCTTAGCAAAAGTCAAACGAGCTTTGATGTTCTTCTTGGAAAGTAACGGTTTTTTCCTGCTCACACATCCAAACAACCCAGCATCGTTGAGTCTTCTTCTTATCAATCTGCTTGAGACATCAACACCAAATTCTTCATTAACTTCCGCCATAATGTCTCGAGATGACGTAAAAGGGTCACATTTGCACTTTCTAGCAATGGCTCTGTCAATTCGTAACGAAGTTTTGCGGGGTGGTGGCTTACGAATGTTATTTTATGTTGTCATATCTCGATTTGCTCTCACTAAACCAGTGGTTCCCAACCTTTTTTACCTGGCGACCCAAACTAACTTTTAGCTGATATTCTGAGACCCAATGCATTTTTTTTTAAATATTAAATGTTACAAATAATGAGCATAGGTACGTTTTAGAATTAAGAGATTGTGGTAAGGATTAGGTAAGGATTTAATATTAATCGTTAACATAATTACAACACTAACTTTCATACGTATGTAAGTACAACGCTTTTTTTATTTACTTGAAAAAATAATACATACATACATCTATGTAAGTATATTTGATTTCTGTTAATTTCTTATTTAGTTTCCTAGTGAAAAACTTGATATTGACATTTCGATACCAGTTCACTAATCCTTGGGAGTGTTCTTGTCAAAGCCAATCTCATATCGTTCTGTACGTCCAGCTTATTCCTTGATTTGGTTTTAATGTTTACTAGAGTAGAAAATCCAGCTTCACAAAGGTATGTTGAAACGAATGGTATTAATAATTTTAAAGCCATATTAGCTAAGTTATGGTAACTGTCTCTTACACTGCACCAAAACTCAGACAATGACTTTTCTCCGAAATCATCTTTGGCAAATGAGTTGTTTTTCAACTCAACGAATTCATCTTGAAGAGTATCCAGAATCTCAGAAACGCTTAAGTTTACAGCGAAAGGATTTCTGATTGGTGTGAGCTGAACATCGCACAAATCATGAAAGTATGTAGTGACCTCCTGCTTTAAATGATTCAAGTGGTTGATAATTAAATTTTCTAAACTTTCCTTCGAATATTGATTTCTGGTTTCTAATGTTGTGCTGAGTTTGTGGAACATTACTACATTATGTTCAGTTACTTTCCTACTCCAGTTTGTGAGTCTTTCAACAAAAGATTCCAACTGATCTTTAAATTGAATGATGTTGGTGTCCCCTCCTTGCATTTTAAGGTTAAATTTGTTGACCAACCTACCAGTCATAATTTTTTAACTTGTTTCCAAATTCGGATTTTCTCTGAATATCTAATAGTTCAATTTCTTCTTTCAGTTCAAAGAAACGATTAACGGTATTTCCTGTTGATAACCAACGTACATTTGAATAAAATAAAAGAGTTTGATAAACGGCATCCATGTCTGCACAGAGTTCTTTGAACAAACGGCTGTTAAGAGCACTCGATTTAATGTAGTTAATAATATGTACAATGTC
>CAWVOZ010000066.1:0-20083 GCA_963931855.1 Philhelius festivus | reverse complement strand
CTGAAAGTTTATGACCATAGACAACGCCATCTGTTCGCTAACTGGACTTTGGAGGGTTTAGAAGAAGACTCTAGTGTATGGTGTTACGGTAAAATTTACCGCAACAATGACTGGCCTTCGTTTCCTTCCTTCCCTTCTTTTCTTTGGTTGCGGCTGCAAAATTCTGGCGAGGTTGAGGGCAACCATGGTACCATCAACCATTGGTGTACTAAGTCAGCATTTTGCAAAAGTGAAAATACAGGTTTCGAGTCGAATGGTTCCCGAGATTCATTGATTACTTTGGCATGTAGACGGGCGGTCTCATGCAACAAAACGAATGCCAGCGGATGAGCTGAAGAGGTAACGAGTCAGGTGGACTCTTACCTACCTTAACATCAAAACAACACAACATCCTAAATTTTTGCTTAACTTTCAATTTCTAAAATAACGTAAATCCCATTTGTAAGCGTAAAGGTCTTTAACGATTAGAGTAACTGTTAGATTATTTTCCTAAAGATATTAATTCGTCTTTTTCAAAAAGGTTCACTTCGAATATAGTTCGTGTTAAAATTATGCTTTCCTCTTTCATCTCATTATTGTTTAGATGGCTTCGCTTTTCGAATCACTCGCGTGTATTTAATTGTAACTAGGTAAATGCCTAGAAAAGGGCTTTTCCTCGGTTTTATTCTTTTTGATTTTTCTCGAGAAATTTAGTTAATAATAGTCTGAACTCGACCATTTAGATTCGGCAAGTTTTGGAAAGACACCCAACAACTTGCTGAATCCGTGAATGTGTGAGTGAGAGAAAAGTTTCGTTTGAGATTCAACAACGGTGGTTTTCTGCGAAACGAAAAAGGTTTCCAGGAAGCCGGTGTCCGTGACCGATGATCTCGAAAACGATTGGCTGGATGTGTGTATGTGTGAGTGACTGGAATGGTCGAGGGAGGAAAGAAAGATTTTAAGCTAGGAAAGTTCACTTTTTGGAGAGCTTAACAAGCGACAAGGAACAAAAAAAAATAATAAGGAAATTAGAAAAAGGATTCGAGAAAATTTAAAAAGAAAAATCGAGGAAAAGAGGATATAATTGAGAAAATAAGGAGATCGAGGACGAGAATTTGGAAAGAAAAATAAATAGTGATTCGAGGAGCGAGGACAGGAGAAATAGGAGAATCGAGAAGTTAGAGGAGCATTAATCGAGGGAAATAAAAGATAAGTGGTCGGACATCTTGTCCATATAAAATATTTCATTGTTTCGTGTATTAAAATTCGAGTGGACCCTTGTTTCTTTTTTTATTCGTGACTAATTTAATTTGTTATTTCGGGTATTCGTTCTGAATCGTTAGAGACCTAATCGCGTTTTCTTCTTTTTTTCAATTGCCTTCTCATTTCATTTGTAATCTTATTTCGTTGAAAAAATTTTGGGTTTTTATCCAGGGTTCGCCCACGGTTTCCCAAATAAATTTTACTTTGAAATTCCCTAGTGGAAAATATTAAAAACTGTGTTTTAAATTATCTTCTTTCACTCAATAATTAGTTTTGGAATTTTACTAATTTCATTCGAACAAAAATTCCTGGCGCCCATTTTTATTACAAGTATCCCACTGTACTTGTAATAAAAACTTCTTCGTTTCATTAAATTGATTAAACCGATAATCAATTTAAAAAGTTCTAATCGCGAATTCTTCCACCCCCGCTGAACCCAACCCAGCTGAGCAGCCGCGGTGGTAGCTCATCTTAACGAGCTACGAGTTGCACTTTTTGTTGTTCTTATTTCAGTTTTCTTAATCTGTCAAAACCAAAGCGATATTATTCTACGATCGGGTCGTGTCGTGTCGTTTCGTTTGCTTTCTTTTATTCGCGTTAGATTTGTTATTATTATTAATAAAATTAATAATAATAACAATAATAGTAATTATATTAATAAAGAAAAGGTCGGATACCAATTCGCGTCGAGAAGAAAAAGTGTAACAATGGGACGACACAAACCCACATGTGGTTCACCAGGTGACAATACATCTTTAAAAAGATACCGTTTGGTGTGGATTTTTTGACGGCGGCGGCGTCATTGGTCCATACTTTTTCGAAAGCGATCATCGTCAATAGCGAAAGCTACAGAATGTTTGGTAACCAATTTCTTATGGCCCAAATTGAATCATTTGGACCTAGACGACAAGTATTTTCAGCAGGTGTCAGATAGGCGATGCCAAGATTGACATTCTCCATGACGGTTTTAGAGTAATGTTATCTCTCAAAGATGTGACGTGAATTAGCCACTAAGGTCATGCTCTTAAAATGAAAATAGGTATCACAGACCATCGCTGACATTTACCCGGATTTATGCGGAAGATTCTTTGAGAATTGGACCACTCGGATCTGTGCCATCGTAAGAATTCGAGGCTTGTCATGTTCTATACAATAATGGGCCTCTATATATGAAGGTTTTTTATAATATACAAACTCTATATACTACTACTGAAATAAATCAGCCTATCAAAAAAATTAGCACCATTATTGGACTTGTAGAATTAGTTCACAAAAATTGGCGTGTCGCCCCTCATGGGCTCATGACGCACGGGCAAAATCTTCCAGCGTTATTGACTAAAAATTTTATTCTTGATTGGATATAGTTCATATTGGATCAATTCAATTTTGTTTTATTGAACATACTATTTACAATTTGGCTTACAACTAATAAGATACTACATATGCATAAAAATTTACATTTGTTGGCTCATATGGGGCCTAACTATATACAGTGACTTAAGTTTAAGAATTTTTATATAAAATTTACATGACAAAAAAAAATTAAATTTAAAATGTTGGTTGACTGTATTGTCCTCATGGTCTTCATTCCTGGTTGTCAGTGGTGATTTTTGTGGGTTGTGGGCAGGGATGGCGTTTTAGCCGCGGTGGTAGGCTGACCCAATGTCAGCGTAGAACGAGACTACTTCCTCGTTGTCCATGATTACGTTGTCATCCAGAGTTTCCATCACACTGAGGTACCTCGGCTCGGGATGTCGTTGTTCTGTGTTCATCCTTCTCATAAGCTGATTCGGGTGGTCGATGATGTTCCCCATTGGTTTCTTCGTTGAAAGAACTAGATATTTGTCCAGCGGGATTAAATTGGCTTCTGTGTAGAGATGCTCGTTCCTGTAGTGTTTCTGTTGTTGACGGTTGAAGTAGAGTCCAGTGCAGATCCTCAGTATCTTCCTTTCGAATAGTTGAAGTTCCTTCATAGCTGTCTTCGAGATGGAAAACCAGACTGGGAAGGAATAGCTGATCACTGGTCGCAGGAGCTGCTTGTAGATTAATATCTTTGTCGGTTGGCTAAGACCTGATCTTCTTTTCAGCAATGGGTGCAAACGGCTGAAGGCCCAGCTGGCCTTTTTCAGAACATTTCTTGAGTGCAGGTTAGACCTTAGCAACTCGTTGAAGTGCACTCCTAGGTACTTGACATTTGGTTTTGCCACTATGGAGGATCCGTCAGGGAGTTTTAGGGCCAGATTTCTGCAAATTGTTGCGGTGCAAAGGCCTCTACCAGTTGAAGGTCTCCTGAAGCAGACAAGTTCCGATTTGGAAGTATTGATTCGGATGCCCAATTTCTGGTAGAATTGGAAGACTCTGTTAATGTGGGTTTCTACTTTTTGGACAGCGATTAGAGGTGACATTGATGTGGCAAAGGTGAGCGAGTCATCAGCATACAGGAGGTTCTCGCATCCAATTGGTGAAGGTTGGTCTGAAGTCATCAAGTTGTAGAGGAAGGGGCCTAGTTTTGAGCCTTGGGCGACTCCAGCTCTGATGGTCTTCATGTTTGACTTGCAGTTATCTACTTGAACAAAAAAATTCCTGCAAGATAGGAAAGAAAAGAGAATTTTTATTAATGGCAGAGGTACTTGCATAAGATGAAGTTTGTGGATTAGACCGTCTATCCACACGCTATCAAATGCTTTCTCGACATCCAGAAAGCATCCGACGGTGACACGATTACTGTTGAGGGCTGTGGTGATATCGTGTTGGAATTTAACCAGTGGATGCAAAGTTGAGTGCTTTTCTCGAAAGCCGAATTGCATGTCAGGGATGATTGAATTTTCACAGCAGAATTTCTTCAGTCTTCGTAAGATTAATTCTTCCAGTAATTTGCTGATATTGTTGAGAAGTGATATTGGTCTGTAGTTGGAAACTAAGTTGGAAGCACCTTTCTTCGGAATTGGCACAATCTTCGCTGTTTTCCACTTCTGGGGGAAGTAACAGTTGTTGATGCAGTTGTCTAAAATGATTGTGAGGAAAATCATTACCGCCTGTGGCAGCCTTTTTAGGATGTAGTAGGAGACGCCATCTGGTCCAGCAAACTTTTTTGGCTTAGAATTGCCGATGATTTCTACAACCTCCTCTAGATTGCATAAATGTGGACTATCGGTGGGATTATTTGCTGGATTGATAATACTAAAATTTATTTTATCCGGATTTGGTTGCAGTGTTTGTTGAACTGTTGCCTCAACTTCTTGTAAGAAAGTTGGGTCAGTAGGTGGGCTCGGTGTGAAGTTTCCTTCGAAGTAGTCGGCGAACGCTTCCACCTTGTTTTGCCCCGAGGTAGCTTCAGTATCATTGCTGATGATGGTTTCCGGTATTTGTGGCTGTTTTCCAATGATCCTATTGATGTTTTTGAAAGCATCTGGTCCTAGCTTGATTGCTTGTAATCTTTTCTGATATTGGATATTATTGTGGTATTGAATAGAGTTCCGGAGCATGATGTTGACTTGCTGTAGCTCATTCCAAACTATCTGGTAGTTTCTGTTTGTTGTATTCAGATCACTTTTTCTTAAACGTTGTCTGTGAGCATACAGATTTTGAACGTACTCGGGAAGGTGCTGGTACCTATCTTTTGACGTTTTAGACTGTTTTTGCTTGTCCAGGGCATCAGATACGGCATGTTCAAAGTTGACAATTGCTGCATCGATTTCGATATCCAGAATATTCTTGTCTGAAGGTGGGAGAGTTAAGCTGTCTTCTATGTCTCTGTGAAGTCTATCAATATCCAGCCGTCTGAAATTAATGAAATTCTCAGGACAAAAGTCCAACAAAAAAAAAACTATTCTGAATGTATAATTGGCTCTTCAAATACCTTAATACCTCACACCCAGCTTGTCTTATGCTATTTTAACATCTACAAAGCCTTATTGCAAACCCCTTTTAATTACAGCCAGATCTGAAGGGATGAAAAACAATTAAATGATTAGAAGTTTCAGACAAAAGATCATTGATGAATATCAGAAAGAGAGTCGGAGACAAGACGGAGCCCTGTGGGACACTAGCATTTATTTAATATTCTTCAGATCTAAAATCGTCCAACGCAACTTGTATTGGCGGTTCGAAAGGAAGTTTCTAATCCATCGAAGAAAAGATTCATCAATACCAAATGCACTCATTTTCGATAAGTGAGCTTCGTGTTAAACTCTTTTGCTTTTTAAATATCAAGTGCAACAATGACACAGAAAGTCTCCAAAACGATGGAAAAACTGTGCCACTGTTCGGTGAGATAATTTTATTGCAGGACATATTGCTACGAAAGTCATACTGCCGGTCATTGAGAAGCTTTCCTTAAGACATTCCTGAGCTGATATATTTATCAGCGTTCCCTTGACCTTGACGAAGGGATGTAGTGGTAATTGGACGATAATTAGGCGGGGAAGAAGACTTGCCTTCGTTAGGGACAGGCTGAACAAATCGTGTTTTCCATCCACTCGGAAGGAGACCTGTACACTGAAAATAAATTCCTAGGTAATATTGACAAAAACGTTTTGTTGACCTTTAACAAAACAATTTTATCGTTTTGATAAACTTTTTTTCAATATGATAGAATAATTTTGTTGATTTAACAAAATTTAAATAATTTAACAAAATTTTTGTCAGTCTAACAAAAAATTGCTCTACAAATAATATTGTTAGTTTAACAAAACAAGTTTTGTCAATAAAACAAAATAAAACAGAGATTTTTATCACATCCACAAAAATTTTTGTGATGTAAACAAAATGTTTGTTGTATCTACAAAAAATCTGTTTTGTAAATGTTTGTCAATGCCACAAAGATTTTGTTAATTTTTTTTTGTCAATTTGACAGAAAATGAAAACATTTTTGTTAAAATGATAATTATTTTGTTAAGGTTGAGCTATTTTGTAATATTGATAAAATAAAATTGTCATATAGATAAAACTTTATCAATATGACAAAAATATTCTTAGCTCAAACAACAAATTTTGTGGTATCAACAAAATTTTTATCATATCTACAAAACAAGACTAAATTTCTATCAATACGACAAAAATGTTCTTAACTCAAACAACGATTTTTGTTGTATAAACTGAATTTTTATCATATCTACAAAACAAAAACTGAATTTCTATCAATATAACAAACAAAAATTTACTCAAACAGCGTATTTTGTAGTATAAACAAAATTTTTATCATATCTACAAAATAAAACTTTATCAATATGACAAAAATATTCTTCGCTCAAACAACAAATTTTGTGGTATCAACAAAATTTTTATCATATCTACAAAACAAGACTAAATTTCTATCAATACGACAAAAATGTTCTTAACTCAAACAACGATTTTTGTTGTATAAACTGAATTTTTATCATATCTACAAAACAAAAACTGAATTTCTATCAATATAACAAAAAAAATTCTACTCAAACAGCGTATTTTGTGGTATCAACAAAATTTTTATCATATCTACCAAACAAAACTGATATTTTGTCAATATGACAGAAATAAAACTCGAGTCGCTTAAGATTTCGTCAAATGGTTTGCAATCATGCCATTCGCAAAGTGGCTTTCAATAAGTGAAGTAGGTAGTTGGCAAATTAAGTGGTTCTTTTTATAAAGTGTGACTTGAAAATATTTATTTAAACATTTACAAATTAAAAATAACAAATAGTTAAATACCTCCGTGGAATGGATATAAAAATTATACAGGAACTGAAACTCACTTCTATTGGCGAAAATAGAATTTGAAAATATTTGGATGGTACGTATATACAAACTATTTTAATAAAATATTATACAATGTAGGTATATCCATATGCATACAATATACATATACCTACAGATTTTTATAGATAAAATAAATTTTGTGTAAATTGCCTATTTTTAAAGCTGTATAGCTACCAGGATTTACAATCAATCAAATTTTTAATTTAATTAATTGGATTATAAAACTCATGTTTACAGTCTGTAGAATAGTTTTTCATTGTTGACAACTTTGTTTTTGAATTCGGTTAACACAACACAATTTTTATTTTATCTTATGTACCTAAGTATATATTTTCATCCAAATACCTACACACATTAAAGGACTATTCACATGAGAGCGACCAACGAATAAAAAAAACAAATGGGATTTAAAACATTATATAAACATAGATTCTTCACAAAAACTTTACAAAAGGGTAGCAATCTAGTATAATTTAATGTTAATTTATAAAAATTTGCGTTGTAATTGCTAAAATGAGAGAAATTTGAGAAAATAAATTGGTCTTAGCAACCATATTGCAATTCGCGACGACCAATTTATTTTCTCAAATTTCTCTCATTTTAGCAATTACAACGCAATTTTTTATAAATTAACATTAAATTATACTAGATTGCTACCCTTTTGTAGAGTTCTTGTGAAGAATTTATGTTTATATATGTTTTAAATCCCATTTGTGTTTTTATTCGTTGGTCGCTCTCGTGTGAATAGTCTTTAAGAAAGTCTATTTGAAAAAGTAGGTAGTCTGAAATGTTTTTTTTTTTAATCTTTAATTGTTGTTATATATAGGTAAAAAAAATTGTTTTACTAAAACAATTTTTCACTATCGTTAAAAAATTGTTTTAATATTTCAGTTGGTAACAAATCCTTCTTCACAGAAACTGTAGGTTATTATTATTATAGTTGAACTATCAATTACGCAGTTTTTTTTAATAAGGAAAGAAATACCTATGTACATACCTACGTGTATTTTCTTAGTGCTTCATAGGTTTTTTTATACCTATTACCATTTTGATTAGCAATATATTTTCGTATGTTCATATGTAGCTACTTCCCGAGCATATCCAAGCGCATTAAAACTTAAGTTATTAACATTTCTCTATGTGGACATATGTATGTAGGTACCTACCTACCAGTAGTATTAAAGCGGTTTTATTAAGTTTTGCACTGAGACTTTGTTTTTTTTTCGAAATCTTTTTTTAATAATTTCATCTTTTGGTCCTTCGCATTTACACTTTCTATTTTGCCGACTCAAACTTGTGCAAACATAATGCTAAAATAATACAAACAAGAAAGCACTATTAACTCTGTGCACAACGAAAACGTTTATGAGCCAAAACAGCAAAAATAATAATCTTTATCATAAAAAGGACTAAATATTTTTTGCATCTTTTGGATTTTCTTTAAACTCTTGCCTTAGGCTAGCCGCGCACTAGCAATTCTTAGTTGCGAAACTGCTTGGTTCGAGCAACTAAAAAGTTTGTGTTTTGACACAAACTAAACGATTGCCTAAAATAAGTTCGCCATTTTATTGAACATAATATACCTAATTATCTGCAAATTCACGGACATTCAACTAAACAGTTCATCTGTTTTCTATAAGTAACCAGACAGTTTCGCAACTAAAAATTGCTAGTGCGCGGCTAGCCTTAGCGTGAGTGAAGAATCATGCCTACCTACATACGTCACGTTGGGCTCAAAGAATGAAGCGAATTGTGCGAAATGCAACGGAATAAATTTTTCTACCGTTCTTGTGGAAGAAAAAAGTGGAAAAATAATCATACAACTTTGAGCTCTTAAAGAAATACTAACTCTTAGAAAAGGATGTGTACAAGAATAATTTATCCCGTTAACCGTTTTCTACCTTGAAGAATTCATCCCTTGTATGCAGGCCCGATCGCGTATTGCCAAACTGTATATCAGCACAGATCTCCATAGTCTGTGCTCAGCCATTTTCTGCTCACCGAATTTGAAAGTATTGTAGAGCAAACTGTATGCTACCACAGAGCGCTCTGTGGTCACATGCAGTTTGCTTGTAAAATATTAAAAAAGCTGAAGCAAACTATATGCTAGTTCAGATCGAGCAATGTACCTGCGATTACAGAGCCATCGTTCACGTTGGTATAGTTATTGTGTGTGGTGAGTTCTGGGTTGGTATACATTTTGCTTAGGAAACTAAGAGCAAAGTACCTGTGATTACAGAGCCATCGTTCACGTTGGTATAGTTATTGTGTGTGGTGAGTTCTGGGTTGGTATATATTTTGCTCAGGAAACTAAGAGCAAAGTACCTGTGATTACAGAGCCATCGTTCACGTTGGTGTGGTTATTATGTGTGGTGTGTGGTGCCGTGACATAAGGCCAAGTGACAAAAGGCCAAACATAAAATGTTTTGTCTTGAGCAACAGTACCTTGGGTGGCCCGCTTCGCGGGTTTTCAGGATTTTAACTTCCTTTTCGGCGCTCACACCCGCTCACGCAACTCCGTTGCTCCGCTTAGGGTATGTTCAGTCGCCAGGCAGGCGCCTGTAGCAACAGTTTTGTATTTACATTAATTGGAGTAAACAACTAACAGTTATGTACTGCTGCTCAGGAAAACTGTTGCTACAGGCGCCTGCCTGGCGACTGAACCCTAAGCGGAGCAACGGAGTTGCGTGAGCGGGTGTGAGCCCCGAAAAGGGATTTAAAATCCTGAAAACCCGCGAAGCGGGCCACCCAAGGTACTGTTGCTCAAGACAAAACATTTTATGTTTGGCCTTAAGTCACAAACAAATTTGGCCTTTTGTCACTTGGCCTTATGTCACGGCACCACACACCACACACAATAACCACACCAACGTGAACGATGGCTCTGTAATCACAGGTACTTTGCTCTTAGTTTCCTGAGCAAAATATATACCAACCCAGAACTCACCACACACAATAACTATACCAACGTGAACGATAGCTCTGTAATCACAGGTACTTTGCTCTTAGTTTCCTGAGCAAAATGTATACCAACACAGAAAAATCTGCTTTTGATCTGACACAGTATATAGTATGCTCTTAATTTGAATGAGCATTCTGTAGTCTATTATAGAGCGTCGGAGCTCTGTACTGATATACAGTTTGGCAATACGCGGCCCGATCACAGTAGGTTGTAGATATATATGTATATCTAATAATGAGTAGAGACACTCCACGTGTTTCTATCAGTAATTTTTTTAAGTAGGTACAAAGAAACGAGAAATACATGAAAATAAGAAGTGTGATGGTGAAAGAGAAAATACAATATGAAAAAAAAGTAAATTCCCAATCCACTCCTAGTGTGACCAACTTCTTTTAAAAAAAATACTTAAAAAGTAAAAACACTATTGCTACTACTCAGCCAAAAATGGCTTCGTTTTATTTTTTGAGAATACCAAACAAATATCAAATGAATATTTTAATATTTAAAAACGAAATACAAATTTAAGATTCATTTATATGGTCTATATCATTAAAAAAAATTAATCGACAGAAATAAATCCAGTAGGTATCACGAAAAAAAAAGAATATGGTCACTCGAAAGAAGAGAACGGCACAGAGAAAAAATACGCACACAAGCAAAAGAAACCAACCTATCCCGACCAGTGGTACCACTTTACTTCAATTGAAGTAGATCTACTTCTTTTTTCCAAAATATTTTAAAATCTACTTCCTACTTCGCACCATCAGCAAAATACTGAAATCTACTTCATTTTAAAAATCTCTGTTTCAATCTACTTCAATTTTACTAAATAAAGCCCAAATCTACTTCTTTTTCTCTATTGCACTCTAAGTAGTAGTATATAACCTCATAATTACCATAAAATAAAAGAACGTCAACACAATACAAATACACAAATGAGTAATTTTATGCGAAATTTCTTTAAAATCGAAAGAAATGTATTGACAATTTTAAATACATATAATAAAAAAAAAATTTTTGTATGCAACATTTTTTCTAAAAGCAAGTAAAAAGCCATTTTGAAATCTACTTCGATTTTTCTCAATTTACTTCACTTTTTTCTTCAAATCTACTTCGACTTTTTTTCCGGAAGTGGTAACGCTGATCCCGACTTAAAAGTGTCCCTACCAGGGTTCGGACTTAGATTTTAAATTTTCGAAGTAAATACGGAAAAAAACTGAAGTAGATCCAAAATTTTTGAAGCAGTTTTTCCGAAACAAAATTCTTAACAAAAGTTAATTCATGATTATTTTGCATTAAAAAATAAATAATTAATTGCGTACAAGTAACTTTGAGGTACAACAAATTCAGACTTAAAATAAAAAAAAAATTACTATAACACAAACTTCAGACTTCAATAGAATCAAATTAAATATAGCATATAACATATAACAGTAAATAAAGACTTCTTAAGAAAAATAAATAAATTATTATAAACATACGAGTAACATATAAAAGTAAATTCAGACTTCAGACTTGTACAAAAATAGTAATTAAATAGAACTACTAATTTCCGCGGTGCTTACGCTTAAAAGAGTCATGAACTTATTTCTTATGTAATACAGAGTGATCACCGCTTGGTTAAGAATTTTTTCAAAGAGAAGTAGATCCTAAAAAATAGAAGTAGAGAAGTAGATTATTTCTTTTTTTTTCTCAAAATCAAAGCATATCTACTTCGATCGAAGTACAGTCCGAACCCTGGTCCGTACTCATTATTAGATATACTCTGAACTCTGATCTATAGTGTTGTATATGTAGTGGTAAGGCAGCAGGAAGATGTTTTTTCTTCTTTTCATATTCATATGATAATCATTGCAGTTTTGGTTTTTGTAAGCGAAGGTTGTGGTTTTTATCTTCAATTTTTTTGTTGGATTTTGTTTCTGATAAACACTCAAGTATAATACAGAAATAAAGTTAAAGATAGTAATTATAACTGAAATTATTTATTAAATCGAAACTAAATAAAACTAAAATTTTTTAGATTGTCAAATTGATCGAGAGGCTCTCCTTTACATAACCCCAGCGCATTTGGATAAATTTTTTGCTGCCTTTAAAGATATATCCATAGGAACTCAGATTTTGTTTCAAAGACACCTGGAGATATGGCAAAAACTGAACAGGACCTAGTGAGTTTATTTTTTATACATAGATATGTACATACCTACATACATATGTACATATATGTTAAAATTATAATGTAAGTTTAAATTTAAAATAATGAAGTGACAATGTTTCAGGACTTATTTGAAAAATGTAAATACTTACCTAGAGACAGTTATTTATTAGGTATAATAAAAGATCTTAGTTATAGTTCGTAATTCTTCATACAGTTCTGATATATGTAATGTAACTTAAATTAATAATGAAGTGTTATTTATGTAAAATACAGACAGATTCTATTAAAGCATTGGTGGCTCACTTAAAAATATTCCATTCCCTTCGTGCAGACAGTACGTACGAATGCTCCGAAGATTCATGTACTCAAGCTTTCGGAAATGTCAGCAGTTTCAAAAAACATCTAAAAAAACATCAATCACGAGATCTTGAAAATAATCAAGATAAACCCCAATCAATATCGGAACAAAATACCCCAATCTTAAAATTAAATAATTACTTGGATACGTTTGCATCTTCGTCTGTGGTAGAACCACAAGCACATGTCGAAACCGTAAATTTATTCAAGGCCGAATCAAGTGAATTCGCAAAAATCTTACATAAATCCGCGGCGGAATTAACTTTATATTTGAACAATTTTAACAATTTTAGTAAAAAAGACGTTGAAAACATCAAAAAAAAAATTACAGAAAATCTGATGAGTCCAATCGTTAACTATATCAATGATGATAAAACCATTGTATTCCCATCCAAACAAACATTTTGTAATACAGTCTTAAATCCCTTTAAATTTTGTTACAGTGATTACCAATTAAAAAAATGGATGCACAAAAATAACTTACTTCATAATATTCTACAATTTTCAATTAACAATGAAATTGGTATAGTGTCACATAATGGAGAGTCTATTTATGCTGAAATTGATACTAAAGCATTAATGTTGCCAATTAAGTTTCAAATACAACGTATTTTTGAACATAATGATTTTTTAAAAATATATTTAGAAAATGTAAAACAGATAAAGCCAAATGATGATGAATTGTCCAACTTTATGGAAGGCAAGCTTTGGCAAGAAAAAGTATGCAAATATAAAAACGAAATTTGCGTACCATACTTTTTGTATGTAGATGATTTTGAAGTTAATAACCCTTTAGGTTCTCATAAGCACCCAATTTCCGGAATGTATTACAATTTCCCTGGAGTTGGAAATATCTCCAAACTGCGTAATATTTTTGTGGCAGGGTTCATGAAGTCTTTAGATATAAAAAATTTAGGAAATGAAGCATGTTTCAATTTTTTAGTAAAAGAATTGTGTAGTTTAGAAAAGGAAGGTATTTCTATAAATACTGCAGACGGACCTCAAAAAGTTCGTTTTATTCTTGGACTTATTATCGGGGACAATTTAGGTCTAAACCAAATTTGTGATTTTAGCAGATCTTTTTCCAGTAAATATTTTTGTCGATTTTGCAAATGCTCAAAAGAAATGACTCAAACACTATGCGAAGAAAAAATAGAATACCTCAGAACTACAGACAATTACAATGAAGATGTAATAGAAAATGTTTACAAGGATTCAGGAATCTTAAACCAGTCAGTGTTCAATAAAATTGAATCATTTCATGTTGTGAAAAATTATTCAGTAGATGTGATGCATGATGTATTTGAAGGCATTTGTCATTACGATATTTGCCACATCCTAACGTACTATACAGAAATTGCTCAGATTTTCACACTCAAGACATTAAATGACAGAAAGAAAAATTTTAATTATGGTTCAATAGAAGTAGGTAACATATCGGGTCCTATTCAAAAAACCAATTTGCAAAAATTTCATTTACAAATGACTGCAAGTGAGGTAAAGTGTTTCACACACTTCCTGCCTCTCATTATTGGTGATCTTGTACCCAATAATGATGAAGTCTGGAAATTCTTAAAAACTTTGCTAGCAATAATAGACATTTTACTATCAAATACAATTAACAAAAAAACTTTAGTTCTCCTTAAAAACCTAATTGAAAATCACCATTCCAAATATTTGCTCTTATTTAAAGATAACTTAAAACCAAAACATCACAATTTGACACATTATCCTCGAATTATCCGGTATTCTGGGCCTCCAAAATATTATTGGGCCTTTAGGTTTGAAGCAAAACATAAAGAGTTCAAATCGTATGCACATTCAATTACTTCGAGAAAAAATATTCCTCTAACCTTAGCAAAAAAGTTTCAAATGAAATTCGCAAACCTGCTGTTATTGCCCAAAGAGACTGATTTGTTCACTGATAAGAAATATGATATTCAAAGTGGTAACACTACCCTGATTCGTACCAAATTAAATATCGGTTTGGCAGAACCTGTGGAATGCTATTCGCAAATATTGTTTAGGGGCACTATTTATAAGAAAAATTCATGTTTAACAAGATTTGAAAATGAATTAAGCTTTTTTGAAATTATTGATATTTTTGTTAATAATTGTAAAATTTATTTTCTTATGAATGAAATAAAAGTAATTGGTTTCAACTCGCATTATTGTGCGTATGAAATAGATGAAAACAAAAATGTTATTACAGAAAATTTAGTTTGGAATATAGAAAAATTTAGTGGGCCACCAATTAATATAGTTAAAATTTTCAGTGGAAAACTTATGATTCGCTTGAAAGAATATTTTTAAGTTTCACAGTTTAAAATAGAAATAACCTTAAATTGATTTTATTTACCTAATAAGCAAAAATTCACAAAAACTAAAATTATTATTTCAATACAGCAATTTGAAAAAATCAAGAAATTAAAACTGAGCGAACAAAAAAATATATAATCTGAAAAAGTAAATATTAAAATTAATTGAAAAAAAGAGAAAAAAAAATCATACAGTATAAAAGTAAACATTTAAAGTAAAGTTTAAAAATAGAGAATTTTTTATAAACTAAAATAATCAAGAAAAAATTATAAAACACCAATAAATAATAAATACTCATAAATAAAGTTGCTTAAAAATTCGAACAAACAAAATGGCAATGAACGATAATTCGGATGGAATGATGTCCTTCAATATCAATCCTCAAGAAGAAGTGTCTTATGTATACTCATTGTTTGACAATGACAATACACTAGCAGAAGAAAATCATAATTCCGAAGTTACTCAACTATCAGAGTTAAATCAACCAGAACTATTACGGTTACTGAGACATTGGGGGTTTGAGCAACTATACGTAAAATGTTTGGGTACCTATGTTTAAAAATTAGCTTTCGAATAAATAATAATCCTTATATTAACATATGAAGTTAGTCGTATTCGAATGATTTGTTCATGATATTCGGCCCTATCGAAGTAACCGTCGGAGCGGAATTTTTTCCGCAATGCATCCTTCGTCGGAAATTCAATTTCAGTTCGTAGTGGATTTCATCGAAAGAAATCTTACAGAAATCCAACGACGCATTGCGATGAATATAAATTTCAGACAGAGATGTGCTAATTAACCGATATATCGAAAATGTGATATATTTTCGATAATTTTTTATAAAATAAATACCATAACCATTTTAAACCATGACAAATCCATGAGAGAGTGTAATTTATTGTTTATAAAAAGCATTTGTTTTTTCAATTATAATGCGCTATCGTTTTTAAGAAATGTAATTAGATGCACCGATTTTTAAATCAAAACTATCGAATAAAGTCCCCTACCTATTTCCATACAGGTTTTTACTTGCGATATACATAGGTACTATAGGGCAAGTTCTGCATTTGGAAAAAAAATCGAACTCGAGATTTTGATCAAAGTTGACATTACGATGATAGCGAAGACGAATAAAGTGGGTCCGGCAATTCCGTCTGTCTGTCTGTATGTCTGTACCTCGATCTAGAGCCTAAGCCACTGGACCTATTTTCTTCAAACTCGGTAGTTATGGGTCTTCGGTGATTCCCTAGAGGGGAAATTGATTTTGATAAAAAAAATTAGGAGTGATATTATGGACATGGACTACGTTTTGGTAAAAAAAATTTTGGGGCAAAATGTTATTAACGGTACCTGTCATAGAACCGTTTTTTTTGATTTTCGACTTTCTCATTAACGGCTCTAACGATTTTAACCAAAAATTTTCAGCAGGAGTCCCCCTAAGTTTTAAATAATGTATATACAAATATTCGAAAAATTATTTGTTGGGTTTTTTTGAAAAATCAATATCTTCAAAACCTATGAACGATTATTTTTTGAAATTATTTCCTAAAATCAATATTATTAAATACTTAAAATTCGGATCCCACATTTTTTTTTTTTTGAAAAGTTTTAAAGAAATTTCTTATATAAAAAATTTATTGATTTAATAATAAAACGATTTTTAAAGTTTGTTTGCATAAATTCATACTTTTCTAAAAAACAGACGGCAATTTCATTTTAAATTCATGTTTTATATTTATAAAATATACCTTAAATTCCAAAGTACTTTTACATAAGAGCAAGTTCGTGCGATCCAGTCGTGCATTTCATTTGTTTCCATTTAAAGTGTTAAAAAAAGAATAAATTGAAAAAAAAACTTTTGAAACACAATATTTTATATTTATGTATTTGACTAATAGGTACTTTAATCACAATGGAAATGGATCAATGCACAAAACAAAAGATCACGAACATAATTTTTTTCCATTCAAACGTCCATTTGTCTTGGTCCCAATTAATTTAACTGATTGGGCCAGATCTTCACAAATACAGCTACAATTTCTGGTGCCCTTTTGGTGTATTCCGCTCATTGTGTTGCGAACTTGTTTTTTCTTTCTGCCTAAGAACAAAAAGTATATTATAAATAGGTAAAAAGAAAACACTTTCCGCAACAAGAACTTGTCGGAGGATTTCGGAGAAAATTTTGTTTGTATGGGTCAAAAATAAGACCATTAAAAGTGCTTTATCGCACATCGTCTACAGAATTTCTGATCAGCTGATCGGAGAAATACCTCGGAGCAAAATGTCTCCGATTCGTAGGAAATCGGAGAGAATTCCGCTCCGACGGTTACCTTGATAGAGCCGATTAAGGAAACAGTTAATGAAACAATTTGTCAACAAAAAGTTAATTTTATCCTCGGGTGGAGGGTGTATAGTTTATATTTAAATCATTCTTATTTTACTAAATTTGAAAAGAATTTCAATGTCTAAATATGACATGAATTTCAAAATATTTAAATTGGTACTCTTTTTTCTAGAACAAGAAGTTGATTTAGAAGCCCTTAAATACATGACTTCTAGGCACGTTGACAAGCTACTGGAGGGGTTTTCTTTAGGAAACACTATAAAATTTGAGCATCATTTGAAATCGTGGCAAATGACGGAAGTTTCAACACATTCTAGCGTCACTAAAGATAGTGACACTCGGACTTTGAAACCGAATGATCTTTTTGCTGATATAGTGAGGATCGACACTCTACACAATACTAACGCATCCTCAAAAGATATAGATTTAGAAGAAATTTTAAATGGCAGCAGTCAGGGAAGAGGTTTACTGGAAAACAACAGATGTAATATACCTTTGAAAGACAGTAGTAGGACAGTGCTTGTGGACATTTTATTAGAATATCTAATTAAAAATGACATTAAAATGACGGTTTCATTGGCAGAAGACCTGGCCAGAAAAATAAAACAATCTTTCCCTACAGAAATTGAGGTACTTTTTCTTGTACCTACTCGTAGTTTCCTTATAATTTATTCTTAAAAATAAATCATTGCAGGAATTATATTTTATACGTCAGGCCGGAAAGGCTCCATCCGGTAAAATATACGCCAAGTATTTTAATAAAATAAGGATCCTAAAAACAAGCGGCTTATTCAAACAAACAGGCGCTACGACTAAAAGGAAACCAAGAGAGTTGGAAATGACTGACACACCTCCTTTAGGTGAGATTTAATCTGAAATCATTCATGAATAAAACTACTTCATGCAACGTGGTGGTGGACTAATATGACCCGATCATTAAAATTTCGCAATTATCAGTTTCAGAGGAAAATATTGATATACATTTGGAAGCAATTTCAAACGGAAATTGCTCTTGGGCTGATTTAGAAATTCATTGGGCAGCCACAACAAGACATAGGATTAGTAATATTCAAAAATGTAACGCGACAGCAGATATACTTAGCAAATGGAAGGAATACAAGCGGCCGCTTGGATACAAGTTGGTAAGAAAAAAAAAAATTTATTTTAAGTCGCATTTCTAATTTTCAATAATTTTCGTATATACATATGTAGATCAATATAGATTTCAAGGCGATGTACCCCGATGCGTACGATTTGGAAGCAATATGTTTAAAATCCTACGATCGTATAATTAAAATGATGGAGTCAAAACTAAAGGAAGGGAGCAACTTGGATCTTTTAAAAGAACTTATTCAGCCTTATTTTGACATTCGAACGAATAGCTAATTCGTTAGAATAGATACTTTCATTCGAATGAACTTTCCATATTTTGACATTCGAACGAAAAATGTTCATTGTCGAATGATTGCATAAAATGAACCTCATTTAAATTCATTTTCGAAATCAGCTGTTTGAAATTTACTGACATTTCTATCTGATTTAGTATGACCAAGCTGTTTTTTTTTGATAATTTTTATTTCAAAAAAAATATGGTCTAAAAATAAAACTTTTTTATTTAAGAAAAATAAAGTAAAGATAAGTGATGCTAACAGCCCGGTAAAGTTTGAATTTGAATACATCAATAAAAACTGACATTTTCAAATTTTGGAGCATTTAGAAAACAGTATGGTAAGTTTATTGATATCAAAAAGATGTTAAATAAGGGTAAAACTTCCCTGAATAATAAAATAGTTGATTTATGTTTTAATTTTCATGCAAACTAATTTTGTTTTCCAAATTGATAAACAAAAAAAGAAGGCAACTTCAAAGCCACTTAATTTACACAAATCTGGTCACACTTGAATTTTGAACTACCATTTGTAAATTGTTTTATGAAAATAATTGATAAATTGAAGCCAGACGTTAAAAAATCAAAATGGCATTTGTTTTTTGTATGAAAAGAGAAAACGGTGAGGAGCAGTGGTATAGGAGAAGGATAATGGATGCATCACATCCATTTTATGCATCCGATACTACTAACACTATACTAAACTTACATGTTTTATGAATCTATTCGCCAGAAAAAATTGAACGAGAATGAAATGACATTTCTTTCGAACGATTCGAAAGTGAAAATTTGCTTAGTTTTCGAAAGATAAATGAACTTTCCATTGATAAGGTGAACTTTCGAATCGTTCGAATCTCAAAATACAAATTATTCGAATTCGACATACTTTCTAATGAAATCGAATGTCAAAATAAGGCTGATTACGAACCCAACTATTTCAGAAAGTAAGCTTGCACAATATTGATAAATTTTGTAAAGAAAAATATTTTTTTAATAGATGGTCGATACGCCACTATGTTTTACCTTCTTCATGGAGTCTTTGTCCCGTCCAGTAAGATGATAAGGAAGGAGGGCACAAAAAAAATTCATGTGAGGTACTCCATCAAAGACTCACAGAATTCCTTTATTATTATTGGAAAAACAGCGGAAGAAATTGAACAGACGTTAGCCAGGATGCAAGAGAAAAAGAAGGCTATTCAACCTTTAATTTTGATTATTGGTACAATCGCCAATCCAATAGAGATATTACTATATTTTGATACTATAAAATACAATTTTTTTGAAGTAAAACTTCTTTTCCGGCGTTGGGGGTAAAAAAATTTCTATGCAGCTGTCAGTGACATGTCAAACCGTCACGCCATCCGTCAAAGACAGCGACATGTTTTTAGCATGTGCAAAGTAAAACATGAAGTTGGATACGATTTATAATTTACATATTTCAAATGGCTGCATTCAAAGATAAACATAAAACTATAGGTTCAGACGCGCAATGGCTATGCAACCGAATAATTATTGACAAGCATATTGCAATCCAAATAAATTTTACCAACACCTAACCCTCGCATACAAAGTATTGGCCA
>CAWVOZ010000065.1:0-59069 GCA_963931855.1 Philhelius festivus | reverse complement strand
GATGTAGTCAGAGTGACTTGGTAGAGTTCCGAATAAATTCAGAATGGTGGTGTGGCCAATAGAGTTATTGGTCCATTGAGAGATGGCTTTGAGACGTATGGCTGTGCTCGCGGCCATTTGTTTACTGTAAATATCTAGGGGTGTCAGGTTGAGTATTATGTCTAGTGCAGCGGAAGGTGTCGAGCGGAGAGCTCCGCTGATGCACATACACGCTGAACGTTGAACTCTGCTTAGTTTATCGCGATTAGTCGCTTTATCTAAGGCCGTCCACCATACGGTCACCCCGTAAGTAAGTATCGGTCTGATGACCGCAGTGTATAGCCAGTGAGTTATTTGTGGAGACAAGCCCCACTTGTTCCCTACGGCTTTTTTACAAGAAAAGAGAGCTACCGTGGCTTTCCTTACTCTTTCCTGTATATTAGGTTTCCAACTTAACTTTTTGTCTAAAATAAGACCCAGGTATTTAGCTTGATCTGAGAAAGTGAGTGGAACACCTTTAATCGATGGAGGGTCTAGTTGAGGAATTTTGTATTTCCTTGTGAAGAGGACTAGTTCAGTCTTGTGGGGGTTAACACCTAAGCCACATCGATCTGTCCATTTTAGTAGCTTGTTGAGAGCGGTTTGTATAAGTTCTGTTAAAACTTGAGGGTGCTTTCCTGATACGGCAATGGCAATATCGTCAGCGTATGCAATCACTTTGAATCCCTCTTCTTCTAGGTCTATTAGTAGATCATTAACTACCATGTTCCATAGAAGTGGGGATAGGACTCCACCTTGTGGGGTTCCTCTACTGACTGACCTTCTTGTAGTAAAGCTACCTAGTTCCGCATTTATAATTCTGCTTTTCAGCATGAAATTTATGAGGTTGCCAAGTGAGCTATCCACATTGAGATTCTGCAGTGTCTTCGCTATTGCGGCGCTGTCGACATTGTTGAAGGCGCCTTCTATATCTAGGAATGCAACTAGAGTGTATTCTTTGTGATCTAGGGAGTATTCGATTGCGCGTACCAAGGTGTGTAGCGCAGTTTCTACTGATTTTCCCTTGCAGTAAGCGTGTTGTGCTGTAGAAAAAAGGTTTGGTTTTATAGCACTACGCAGATGAATGTCAATCAATCGTTCCAGTGTCTTGAGAAGAAATGACGATAGACTGATAGGTCTTAGGTCCTTGGGCGTAACGTGGGAGCATTTACCAGCTTTGGGTATAAAGACTACTTTGACTTCTCTCCATATACGGGGAATATGAACCAGGTTTAGACAACTGTTCATTATTATCTCTAAAGTGGGTAAGATAATGTCTAAAGCAACTTGCAGTTCGGCTGGTATTATGCCGTCTGGTCCTGCCGATTTGTATGGATCGAAGCTGTTAATTGCCCATTTTAGTTTGTCCCTTGTTATTAACCCTCGGATCTTTATACCTTTGTTATTTGACTCTATTGAGTTAATGTTGCAAATGTTTTGCGAGCTACCTGGGAAGTGAGTGTCAAGTAGCAAATTGAGTGATTCTTCACATGAATTTGTCCAGGAGCCATTTGACATTTTCAAAGAGCTTGGCATGACTGGATTTGTTGAGAGGATTTTCCTCAATCTGGATGCTTCAGAAGTATCTTCTATTTTATTACAGAAGTTCCGCCATGAAGATCTTTTGCTTGTCCTCAATTGTTTCTTATAAATCTTTAAGGATTCTTTATATAAGTCCCAATCTGAGGATTCTTTTGTGTATTTAGCTCGATTGAAGAGTTTTCTGCAACTTTTCCTGAGCGGTTCTAATCCCGAATTCCACCAATAAGGTTTCTTTTTTCCTCTAACTTGAAGAAGAGGACAAGAAATATTCATTGCATTGTTCAGGATTAGTGTCAGATCCTTGACTTTGTTATCTAGATCTGAGGTGTTGGAAGGGATATCTAGAGATTCGGCTGTGAGCGATCTTTCCAGTATATCTCTATACATTTGCCAGTTTGTTTTCCTATAATTACGAAAAACTGGCCGTGTAGTGGGTGCATCATTTAAACTGAATTGAATGTATCTATGGTCTGAGAATGAGTGTTCCTCTGATACTTTCCAATTCGTTATCATTTGATATATAGTGTCAGAGACAAGAGTGATGTCTAGCACTTCTTGTCGGTTTCTGGTAACAAAGGTAGGTTCATTACCGATGTTACTGACTACAAGGTTAGTACTAAGAATATAATCAAAAAGAGACTCACCTCTATCGTTTATGTCCGTACTTCCCCAGACAGTGTGATGGGCATTAGCATCACACCCAATAAGGAGGCTGATATTTTGCCTTTTTGCCTCAGCGATGATCCTCTTGAGCGTATCGCCAGGAGGGCCAGGGTTGTCGTGGCCAAGATATGCCGACACTATCCAGTACGTTCCATTATTGGTGTGCATTCTGGCGGCGGTTATATCTCGATCGCTGAAATCAGGGAGTAAATATACATTAGAACTACTTTTAACTAATATGCAGGATCTGGGTTCACCTTTGTCCGATGCATACAGCAAGTAGTAACCAGGAGTCCTGAGTCCCTGAATTCCAGATTTGGCAATCCATGGTTCTTGGATCAGGACTATATCCTCTCGGTTCTTGTGCAGACGGAGAAGAAGTGAGGCCGAAGCCTTGATGGAATGTTGAAGGTTAATCTGAAGTAGTTGCAGCATTTTGGCTACACTCATCCAGACCAACCCCCAACATGGTTAGATTCAGGTCTTCCGATTCAGAGGACGAATCCAGTAGCTCGGCTTCAGAGTCCGAGCCAATGGGTTCGTCTTCACTCAGATGGACCTTTCTCACGGAGTCTTCAGCTTCCTTCTCGGAGAGACTGTCGACATTTTCTGGAGCCTTTTCGGCGATGGTTGTGGTCTTCACTTCAGTCTCAGAGCTGCTGGGAGCATCAATTTCCATTGCTGGATCGATGTCTGCCGCAGATTCTTCGACTGTGGAAGTACCTATTTGTTGTGGAGGAACGGTGTTACCCTCGTCTTTTTTATATACTTTCAAAGTAATCGAAGAAAATCCATACCCAATCACACCTTTGGTTGCCAGTAGAGGAGCCAAGGACTCTTTATTCACTACAATAATTGCAGATCTTGAAGCGCCCTTTGGTTCCTCCACTTTCGCAACTTTCCAGTTATGAGTGGGCAGGTCTGGATTACTGCTTTGTATGATTTTAAGGATTGTATCCGGTCGAGAAGGTTCCTCTGGAATCCAGGTGCGAGCCCTTGGCCTTGTAGGGATTTGCTCTCTAGCAACAACCTCAAGCTTTGCGCCTGTCCAGATCTCTCCTAACTTGCTGACAGCAAGCTTATATAGATCGCAAGATCTCTGATCTCCACAAGAGATAAGCTTTACTTGGCCTCGGTGCCAGCCGTTATCTCTAATAACTGGGGGTGGTCCTGGATTGGCTTTCATGATGTCCAGGTAGCGTACCGAGAGCTCTCTTGTTACCACTGCCCAGCGATCTACTGAGATCTTGCCATCGATATCGCCTCTGTCGATGACTGCAACAATTATATTGGATTTTAGCGCATCGCTAAAAGAAACATCATCCTTCCTTAACGCAGTTGATACCGTGCTGGTCTTCTGCACTTTCGGGCGCTTGGGTTCCGAAGTGGTTCCCTCAATGGACCTTTGTCGCTTTGACGTGGAGTCTCCGCTGGTCTCAGCATCTTGCTGTCTAGCAATGACGCTTTTGGCCCATGCTAGCGATGCTTCCTGCTTAGAGTCACCATTAGTTTCTAGTTTATCACCTAGTCTTTTGATGATCCTCTTAGCATTCCGCAATTCGCGAACGCTATGCGATAGGGGATGTCTCGTAGTGGTTACAGCAGACCCTTTTTTCAAGGGCGCCTTACCACTGAAATGAGGTTTATTGGTAGTACTACCACTGACCATAGTGGTTACAGCAGACCCTTTTCTCAAGGGCGCCTTACCACTGAAGTGGGGCTTACTGGACGTACTGTCCCTGGCCGTAGTGGTTGCAGCAGACCCTTTTCTCAAGGGTGCCTTACCACTGAAGTGGGGTTTGGGTTTGTTGGTAGCACTACCAATAGACCGTAGCTTATCAGTCCCGCCGCAGCCCGCGGACCCTGTCTTAACAGTTGTTCCGCAAACTGTGTCAGGCTTGATAGCCGCTTCACCTACTAAAGCTGTCGAAGTCGCTGGCGACTTATCCTCGTTAGAGGCCAAGCCCGTGCCGGCAGTCGCGACTCCTGCCGACATTTGAACGTATATCCCCGTTCGAATTTTTTCTTTTTCTATAGCTTTATCCATGGTTCATTAGTTGTTTTGAATTTTGTTTGTTGTCTCTGCTACCGCAGCTGGATTGCTGGGGTAGAAAACAGGACGTAAGCCTTCCCACCGCGTCAAGGTCAAATTCACGGGAAGGTATAGAAAGCTATGTTATGTTAGTTTTAAATTTTTATTTTTTATATACATACTAGCCGCCCGTGCTCGCGTTGCTAACTACGAATATTTTTTTTTTTAATTGTGAATCTAAACCATTCTCAGATCCCCTTGAACACACACAAAAAATTTCATCAAAATCGGTCCAGTCGTTTAAGAGAAGTTCAGTGACATACACACTCACAGAAGAATTATATATATACATATATATAATATATATATATATATATATATATATATATATATATATATGTAAAAAATCGTGTGACTATCCCCTTAAATAGGTTTTCACATTTCAACTAACAATATAAATTAAAAAAATAAATTATTTAACTAAAAATAAAATGAATTCCATACCTAAGACCAGGTAAAACATAAAAGAAATCAAGTTAAGCGTACCGTAAAGGTGTTTTATTAAATAAGGTGTATTATTGAAAATTAATTTAAATGAAAAAACACCATTAAATTTGAGTGTTTGTTTGAATGTTGACGAATTATTTTGTCAATTAAATTTGATCCATAACCATTTATATATGCTGTGTTCAATAAGTATGTGTATTCTTGTTTGTAATTTGTATAAGATAATGGTAAACTGACCAGTCTATGTGCCATAGAGTGGAAGGCTGATAATTTGTGTTGGATAGGTGCAAAGGCATTGCTTGGGATATATCACTAGTAGTGCTGGTTGGTTTATGGTAGATGGCTATGTCAATTCGATTTGATGTATTTCTTATCAGTTTTAAATCTAAGAAGTTTATCATAGAATTTTCTTCCAATTCGTGGGTAAATTTTATGCTGTTGTGTTGGCTGTTTAAAATTGATAACAAATCATTTACTTTATTTCTTTTTACGATCGCGAAAACGTCGTCAACGTAGCGGAGCCAGGTTGATGGTAGATAACCTTTCTTCTTAAGTTCCATTTCGAAATCAGCCATGAATATCTCAGCAATTAAAGGAGAAAGTGGGTTGCCCATGCTCGTTCCAAAATTATATTACATAATTCTGTATAATAATGTTTTCTGTTTTATGTAAGTGACAACTATATTACTCAGTCGTGTTGCTGAAGATGACCGATACATTGGTCGAAATGCATTCAAATTAAATTAAAAAAAAGTAAAAAATAAATAAATAAACAAACAATTTATTAGTTGACTCAAATTTAATGGTGTTTTTTCATTTAAATTAATTTTCAATATATTAGAGTCATCGTTATTGTTCAATTTTATTAATTATAAGGTGTATTATGTCAAAGTTTTTACGTTTATTGAGGCTATTTAACTATTTTCATAGAATTAAGTGAATAAATAAACTTGGAAAAAAAGCGTCGACTGGTGCAAGTTTTAACAGCACTTTTAACTTGAAGAAGTCTTTAAGCAAACGAAAGATCACAGTCAGCCGCTTGTTGCTGTAAACTCTGAACCAATAGGTAAATTTTTAATCGAATTCTTTTTTTAAAATGTGTTCAAGGAATTGTGACTACCCTTAAAATGTTGAACACAATCCGAGTGAGATATTGGGTGATATGCATAAAACGGAAGTATTTACTACAAGTAAAAGATAATAGTAAATACTATAACTTAAAGCAAATGGTTAAATTTAAAGTATTTACTTCATTCCATATGCATAAAGTTTAGTACTTACTAACTGGCAAATACTTTCAGTAATACTAAATTCATCCAAGTAAATACTAGAATTCATCGGAAATTGATAGTAAATACTTTTTTTTTCTTATCGGGTTAGTAAGCAAATAGTTTTTTGCCAGATTAACCGTTTAATCCCTATATTAAATTACTGTTGCCCTTCTTGTTGTTTTGTAAACATCTGTTACAAGTTGCCTGGATATTGATGGAAGCATATCTATCCTTTTCGGTAATGTATTCTTCCGAATGAAATCTAGGTTGTAATATTTCCACGTGAGTACAGTCCAAGGCTCCTATGCATAATGGGAACCTGTATTTGCTTAGCCAATCATTTTTTGCTCCCAGCTGTTCTTCTATGAAGATGGAAATTTTATCCAAAGAGAAGCTTTGTCTTTTATTAATTTTGCAACAAAATTAACTGTTCTGGATACAGTACTCTGATGAACGCCTATATCTTCACCAACGCCAACTTGAAATCCAGGATCTCCAACGTATCGTAAAAAAATTCACATCTTTTCTTGATGAGTGATTGCCCCTCCTCTTGTTTCAATTAGAGCTCCTTAAAAAGTATTATATATATGAACCATTTGTTCAACATAAGACTCTATTTAAACTTGGCGACTAAGGGCAAGTTTTAAAACTTCGCCAGTAACTAAAAACCACTAACTCCTTTAACTAACGGAAGCCTATTGGTATAGTATCGCAATATACATATATAACAGTTTTCATAAGTGTTTGCTTCTTGTAAAATTATAAATTATATTTTTAAGTTAACAGGCGTATAAGAAAATAGAAAGTTTAACACCATTTCCGCGAACTAACAAAAGGCTCCAAATAGTAAGGGTGTGTCAAGTTTTAAAACTACAAACTACGATTTTGCAATGACTTACCAATGAAGTATTCACTCAACCAATCTACGTTTTCCCTCTCAAAACGATAGAGTTGTTTAAAATTTGATTCTGAACCCGATCTTCGACTTTTATAGACTTTTTGTGAACTAACGCGTACAAATTCCGCCATTTCAGTACAGTCAGCAGTAACTTAATTTTAATTTATATCAGCGACGTGAATCCTTTGAGAATAGAGTTAAGACTGTAAGTTTTTATGGTTTCGAAGCTACATAGTTATGTGTCTAAATCAAAAAAAGTATGTACTTTTAAATTTTCATGTTGCTATCCTTTGACTTTGAAAAAAAGAAGTAATTCCTACAGAAAAAAAGTACTTGCTACTTTTTATGCATACGGAATAAAGTATTTACTGAAAAAGTTCATCCGAAAAAAGTAAGTACTGTGGCCTCAAGTAAATACTTTATTTTCAGCATTTACTGCATTTTTATGCATATCAAAAAAAGTAATTACTTAGAAATTCTCAAGTAAAAGCATTTACTATCTTTTATGCATATCACCCATTGTGTGGTGACATAAATAGTAATATCTTAATTGACAATAACTTTCCCGACCATATGACTTCACTTGATTTACATTTAGCTAACTCATTCGAACCTTCTCATTTCACCCGAACGTCATGTACAATTTTTTGATTTATTTTTTATAAATAGGAAAGATCGGGTCTTGTGTTATGATCAACTTTCTGCTTCAATTTTTTCATGTCATGATCTTATTTTTTTGACTTTTGATTTCATAACTGAAAAATGTTTAGAAAATGTTTCAATTCAATTTAGAGATTTTAAAAACATAGATAGATCGGCTCTTGAACAAAATATTCGCATCATACCCTGGGAATCGAACAAGTAAAGTTTTTGAATGAAAACATATCAAATTTTTATAATACACACTTCCCACTAAAGACAAACAAATTATTCTGCGTATCCAAACCCTGGCTTACGAAAGAAATAAAAGATCTTATGAATAAACGGGATCGTGCCTACCGACGCTGAATACATTTTTGGGTGGGAAGAGCTGCATACAGGTTATAAAGTCTTGCGAAACAGGGTTGTTCAAGAAGTTAGAGTTGTAAAAACCCTTTTCTATTCCAACCGCCTGAATGTGTGCTCTGATGGTCGTAACCTATGGAGCAATCTCCGGGAACTTTTAATAAAAATCAAAATTGACGGTGATGAATTAAATCGCAAGTTTTTATCTCCATCTACCAATGCTCCCTCGATTGACTTTTACTGAATTTTCAGCTACTTTTTCAGATTCATCTTTTAGTTTATCGTGTGTCAATAGTTTGGATGTTGTAGAAAGTTTTCTTTCAATAAGACCTCACGCATCAGGTGTGGATGAAATCAACCCCATGTCCCCATCTTCCTAAAAGCCATAATACCATTATTGCTTCCGCTTATTACTCACGTTTTCAACACTATATAATCACAACTGGCGTGGTGTTCAACAGAACATTAACATGGAGCGATCAAGTAAATTCTTGTGTAGGGAAAACTTATGGAGTTCTTAGATCTTTGTGGTTGAAAACCACAATGGTTCTTGCCAAGACCCTAGTCATCCCCGTACTTACGTATGGCACTTTTTTGTTTTAGCCTCAGTGTAAGAATGACATTTTGAAAAATCTCTGGATAAATGAAACAATTTATGACACCATTAATCTTATGAACCCGGAGTCTATGATGTTCCCTCTTCCGTGTTTGATTTTCCCTTTGCAAAACAATGATTTAGCCATTCGGCCTTAAATCATCAAAGAAGAGCACCGTTTTATATTTTTCCCCAGTACAAATCCCATTGGCAAAATCAAGTGTTAAGTTAGGTTAGGTGGAATGACCGTGCGCCAAGCCGTATCACCTCACTTGGATCTCAATAGATCCCTTGTGCTCCCCAGGGTGTGGGCAATGTAGGAATGGGTAGGGTAAGAGCAACGATTTAGTGTAAGTCTTAGGTATGTTGTGCCTCCCTAAACGATCCTGATAAATGAAGTTCAGGATGTTTTTAAGTGGTAAATTTTATACATCGCGTCGTCGCCCAGTTCGCGAAGAAGAATTCTGCGATGGTATCTTTTCTAGTTCTAGGCTATGATATTCATCAAGGAAGTGAGATGAGCAATCTTCCTTCTCTTCATACTGAAACCCTCTTCAAAGTCAGATGTGCTGATGGTCATTCTGCTGATCTGAGTTCCCACTGAATTGAGCCCCGCAAGCATTCCAGCCAAGAGTGACGATTGAGCTCGTCTAAGCTTCAGTAGATACTCTGTTTATTCTTTGAAATATTTTGCCACAGATTCCTTGAAACCCCACAAATATCAATTGTTGACCATCTGTCATTTGCGGGATTGAGAAAACTTTGGTGAACTACTTATTTTTCCTGCTCCAGTGGCAGAAAGAAGTACCCAGGGTATAATTTGACTCGGTTCAAGTGAAGAACCGTTTTTTTCCAGCTGGGCAACCATTTCATTTCCATAAATATCACGGTGTTCCGGGATCCATCGAAGGTTTATTGAATTTGTTTCGTCGACCAATCTTAATTCACCAAGGCAACGAGCAACCAGTTTTGACTTCGTGACAAATGATCTTCCCGCTTCAAAACTGAAGGGGTCCATTTTGATAAAGCCTGTTGATTCTTTCATCTTCGGAACGTTTGGACATTTCGTCGAGTAAGAAAACGAGCTGTTATTCCCGAACTCACCTTATGACATATACAATATTTCCAAACATAAAGTCATATTCTGATAAACTTGATCTGTCGCCTGCATATCCTATCTAAACTATCTTAAGAAACTGCGGAACTCATTGCTTTACCAATCTCATCTAGGTTGTGACCGACTATTTTTCCAGCGATCTAGTTTTTCCCAAAAGACCGGTCATGTTAAAAAAAAAACTAAATCTTCACTTCCCTTTTGGACGTTTATGTTACTTTGATATCGAAAAAGTAATCGCCCCATTAATTGATCGATAATTGAAAAAGTTAATTTGAAAACTTACACGCGTGCTATTTTCACAGATAAAAGTCCTTCGGACTTCTTCCAGCCTCAGAATGCATTTTGCGTGTCCATTGAACTGAACACTCTATGTATCATCCAGAAAACCACTTATGTATGTTTAAGTGTAGCATCATGGCTACTGTGTTGTTCTTGAAACAGATTGTGACCATTTTGTCTGGCATTTTCATCTGATTTGAGTGACAAATGGATGTATGGAATATGACAACATTTTTTACACTCTCTTGCCATCGCAGAGTGAATCTTACACTTAAAACGAATTAAAGATTGCGTTTTTCTTATCTCTAGTGATGTAGGATTTCGATCAAATTTATCAATTAAAAATCAATCTTGCCGACGACCATCAATCGATATTTATACGAGTATATCAACATTCATCAATTGGGCATTATGAGGGGATTTCAGATGCGGACGAGACTTAGAGCAAGGAGACCTGACGTGGTATTGGCCTGGTTTAATAATAAACCTTTTGATTGATATGCAAATTATGCCGACTGACATCGTCTTGGCTTCAAGCGATTGAATGGCTGCAAGCCAGGGAGCTGGAATGAGAGGAAGTGAGAGATATATTGACAAACTGATGCACTAAGTCCTAATTTAAAGAAACAACTTACTGTCAATCAAAGAATTGTCATTGAGTGCTACACACGCAAGTAGTCCTAGGGGTAGACTACTTCCACATTATAATAATTATTGAATCCTTGCTTTTGATCTGAATTTTAAGCTTGATAAGAACTAAAAACCGACCTACGTGCACAGAATGTAGTTGGAAGAGGTTAGCTAATAAGTCCGTGTTATAAAGGAGCATTTCACATAATTAGCACACACAAATATGTAATTCATTGGATTATATGATAGAGTAAAATTAATCAATAAATTCTTTTTATCTGTGTCTTTTTGTTGCGACCTTATAACCTTTTCTTTCCCCATTTGAAACTGGAGGAGATTGATCATCACACAACTACAGGTTTTCCTCAAAATAATTTCTTTTGAAAACTTTGTAATAGCGTATTTTAATCCTTCTACTAGAGATATATTTCATAAATGCATTTTTCTTCCTATACATGGAGACTATTAGCTTCGCAGCCATAAAAGTCTCCAAATAGTGATAGATGATTTTTGTTTTGTAGAAAACTACTTTTCAAAATGGCCTTGCCATATTTGCTTAAATACGAACTTTAAACTTTACAACACCCGAAGGAAGGAACGTCGAAATTTTGTCTGAGTTAAGCGATTTGGCTCAGCTTGTTCACTGATCTATTTGAATTCCTGACGTTGCAAGTCAACCCCCAACATTCTTAATTTGTTTCTTACCTCAGAACATTGTGTCATATTTGCAAATTTCTAGTGTCAACAAAACCCAGTCAGAGAAATATAATTACTTAGGGGAACGTTTGGCAATATAAGAAAGTCAACTGGGATGGTCTCAACAATTTCTTCAGGAACTTTAACTGGTCATTATACTTTTTCTATAGTGACGTGGACTCCAGTACAGATAGGATTACAAATTTGATTCTTTTCGGAATGAAAAAAAAAAAATATTCCGAATAGGGAAAAATCTATGAAACCGAAAGAAAATTCCTGGTTTGATTCGAGGTATAAGGAGGCAATAAGGTCACAGAATTAAGTTACCAATATTAATAAGCCAACCCTTCCCTTGGGGACCTGCGGCGTGCCTAATCGGGAAACTGTTGAGTGTCTTTAACCTGGCAAAGTCCAGCAGCGCAACTTTTAGTCACGTCGAAGTGCTTCCTTTACCTCCTCGTGGTGGTCCCCGGGCAATGATTTGTGTATCCACACGAATTACCTAAAATTGGAAAGCGCGAAAATCTCTCCTAACTCGTTAGGATAGGTTACGGAGGCTAGCACTCTCCGTAGCTGAAAACAATCTTGCTACCGAAACGGAAACAACGCCTCGGATAACTAATGATAATATATTATGTTGACGACTTTTGGCTATCGAATTAGGACAACGATTGGTTTCTGGAATGTGAGGCCAGATTCCTCCAACTCCAACTAGAGAAGGAATTCATGCGGTACAGGCTGGACATCTTAGGCCTTAGCGAAATACGTTGGATGGGCTCGGGCAAGTTCAAGTCACCATCGCGTAACACTGTACTGCTCTACTCCGGAAAAGCTCCAGGAAGCACACGTGAAGCTGGGGTTGGACTGCTGCTAACAAAAACAGCTGTCAGTAGTCTGATTTCATGGGAGCCTCTTGGAGAAAGAATAATAAAGGCACGATTCCGGACAAGAGTACGTCCCGTCACCATTATACAATGTTACGCCCCAACGGAGCTCGCATCCGATGAGGAGAAAGAATGCTTCTACAGTCGGCTAGGATCCGCTTACAACACCACACCGCGCGGAGATATTAAAATGGTTATAGGAGATTTGAATGCTAAAGTTGGCAGCAACAACGATGGACTCAAACATGTGATGGGAAACCATGGAGTTGGGAATTGCAATGATAACGGTGAGCGGTTAATTGACTTCTGCAATACTAACGGACTCGTCATTGGCGGCAAAATGTTTGAGCACAAGACGTGCCACAAAATAAGTTGGGTGTCGACGGACAGGCAAGCTTCTTCGAATCAAATTGATCACTTCGCGATTAGCCGGCGCTTTAGAAGCAGTCTCCTGGATGTTCGAAATAAAAGAGGGGTCGATATGGGACTTGCTCGAGACCACCACCTTATGGTAGCTACTGTAAGACTTCGTACAGCTGCAACTCGGAGATGCAACGGCATAACCCGCTTACCCAGGTTCAACGTCGACAGACTAAAGGATTTCACAACACGCCAACAATTGAGAAACCACCTTTCACACGGAATGATGACAATCAGCAGCATGGAACCTGAATCCATTGAAAACCACTGGAATGCTGTGAAAAATGTTCTTATATCAGGTGCTGAAAGAATAGTCGGCCGAGCGAGGGGAAACAATAACGCTTGGCTTTCTGAAGAAACCTGGATACGGATTGGCGAACGGCAAAAACTTAAGGCCCGTATTGCAGCTGCAACTGGAGTAGAAAAAAGAGAGCTGGAACCCTGTACCGCATGAGAAAGAGAGAGGTTCACCGCAGTGTAAGACGTGATAAGCTTAATCACATCAACGCTTTGGCCCAGCAATCAGAAGATGCTGCTAACAGATGCGACAGTAGAACCGTCTACAGCATTACAAAGGAACTGGTTGGAGCTCGCAGTTCCAAACAACACCTCGTAAATGACTTAGACGGCTCGCTACTTAGTTCGGATGAGGATCAGCTGAGAAGGTGGAAGGACCATTTTGCGTCGGTATTAAACCGAGTTACCGACAGCAATGCGCAACTGATACCTGCTGAGCCGACAGGAACAACAAATTCCCGAATCCGCACTGCAACCCCCAGTAGAGATGAGATCCGCAACGCAATCAAAGCACTGAAGACCAACAAAGCGGTAGGACTTGATGGTATTCCTGCAGAGCTTCTACAAGCGGCGCCAACGACATCGAGCGAACTCCTGCATCCACTCATAAAGAAAGCTTGGGTCTCCGAAGGATTTCCGAATAAGTGGAAAAAGGGAATGATAGTTCCCGACAGTTCAAGCTCCCTAAAAAAGGAGATTTAACACAGTGCGAAAACTGGAGGGGGATTTGCGTCCTGCCTGCCGTTGCAAAAATATTAGCGAAAATAGTACTGGAACGCATCAGGGAACATCTAGAAGCCACACTCGATGCCGAACAAGCAAGTTTCCGCACTGGATTCTCATGCATTGATCATATCAATACTTTAAGGATCATAATTGAGCAGTGCGTCGAATATCGATCACCACTCCGCCTGCTATTCATCGACTTTGAGAAGGCTTTCGATAGCGTAAATAGAGAATTTATTTGGCATGCTTTACGCAGGAGGGGTATCCCGGATAAATTAATAGCTATTATTAAGGCAACTTATGATGGATCCAAATGTCACGTTTTGCACGAAGGGAGGCTGTCAGAAGAGTTTGAAGTCCAAAGTGGAGTCAGACAGGGCTGCATTCTGTCACCAATATTGTTTCTGTTGGTGATAAGCGATGTCCTGCGAGCGGCCTTGACGGGAAATGGAGGAATTCGATGGACTCTGACGTCTCACCTGAAACATCTTGACTATGGGGACGACGGATGCTTGCTCTCTCATAGGATCATGGATCTCCACCAAATGACAACAGGGGTGGAGAGAGAAGCAGAAATCGTAGGGCTGAAAATCAACTCCGGCAAAACAAAGATGATCAGCCTCGGAAACACGTCATCTTCTCTCATAAATATTTCTCAACAACCGGTAGAGAAAGTACAGAGCTTCCAATACCTTGGAAGTATCATCTCTACCGAGGGTGGTACCGAACAGGACATCAGCAGTCGAATCGGGAAAGCAAAGGCTGCTTTCGGTATGCTTCGAAATATATGGAGGAATAATTCTCTTAGCTTAAGAACAAAGCTACGGCTGTTTCGATCCAACGTCGAATCCGTGTTACTTTACGGTTGCAGCACTTGGAAAGTAACAGTAGGTGTCACTAAGAAGCTGCAAACGTTCATTAATAGATGTCTACGAAACATCCTTAGGATTTTCTGGCCCAATCGTATATCAAACGAAGAGCTCCTTAGGAAAACGGGTCAGGAAACTATTGACTCTATTATACGACGTCGAAAGTGGCAGTGGATCGGACACACGCTTCGAAAAGGCGACAACACTGTATTGCGGCTCATGCAATGCAGTGGAATCAGCTCACTCAAGAAGGAAGAAGAGCTGGACGACCGAGAAGCTCATGGAGAAGGACAGTCGAGGAGGAGTCAGCTTAACTAGGCAAGAGTTGCAGGGAGTTGCGACTCATATCTAGGAACCGAATACGATGGCGAGCTGGCGTTGTGGACGCCCTATGCCCCACTAGGGGTCCCCCACGGACATAAAAGGTCTGAGGACCTAAGTAAGTAAGTAAGTAACCCTTCCGAAGAAGACCGGAATAAGTTAAGGCAACCTAGGAAGATTTGTAATTATCAAAAAAAGGAAAAACTACCACGAAGTCCCAAAAGTAGTAAAAATAATTGGTGATTTGTAAAAAATTTACGAAATACTATTTCGTCTTCGGTTCATACGCTCGTCTTCAATATAACTCCTTATATGTCAGCTCAGAAGAAAAAGTGAATTTGTTTGCAGCACAGTTTGCTGTTAATTCGACGCTGTAAGGTAGTGTCATGATTTAAGTACTGAGGATCTCGATATAAACGAATCCGCTGACCCTGATAGTATACCCCTCTAGGTCTGAAGATTTGTTCTACAACGCTGGAAAAACCATTGCGTTAGCTTTTCCATTTGGTCTACTCTACTAGTCTCTTTCGAGTTGATAGAAAACAGCATTTGTCCAGCCTGCCTCTATTGATCGTCCCATGGCATTTACATCTTTTCTTTCCAAGGTCATGAAAACGCTGATAAGTTATTATCAGCGCATGAAATATCTTGAAGAACGAAAGTTTCTCAATAACCGATAGTATGGTTTTCGTAGCATTAATTCCACCGGTGATCTGATGGTATAACTCAAGAAATAGTGGCACAAATTCTTAAATGGTTTTGGAGAAATTAAGACTATTACACTCGATATATCAAAATCATTTGATATAGTTTCACATCAAGCTGTCTTATCGAAAATGCATGTGTTTGGTTTTTATTTCTCTGGATTAGAAACTACCGTTCGAACCGCTCAACACAACTTGTAATGGACGGTTATAAGTCTGAAATTCTTAAAATGAATGCTGGTGTGCCACAAGGTTCTATTTTGTCTCCGACTCCCTTGCTCATATTCATCGAAACCAACATATTTAGCTAAATAGCCAGTAAATCTTTTGATTCTGTCTCTGCCAGATTAATAACAACCTTTAACTGCCGATCGTCTCTGATGGAGATATTGCAGCAGTTTAACATTGATCACATTTGCCAGGTGCCAGACCACAGGGACATTCCAGAAACTTTTAGAGCTTAAAAACTCATCAAATCAAAAGTAGAACAATGATACCTTTGTTACCAGATAAGGCAAACATACGAGCCCAAACGCAAAATAGTTGGACTACCTATGATAAAAAACAAAAATCTTCTGATTCTTAAATTCCATCGGAAATAAAATCAATATTTTAGTATTTTTCTTAAGATATATTTATTTTGAATAGGAATAGGTAACAAAAACAAAATGACTTCAATTAAATAACGGTATAGAGCAATAATACAAAATAAAATAACGATTGATACTTTTTTTTAAGCGCAAAATAGTTGGCCTATGGGTCTTAATTTTTATTTTACCATGGTGTTACGTCGCCTTTGGCCTTGATAACTGCTTCTATGCGTCGTGGCATTGTGTCAAGTAATTTTTGACATTCTTCGGTGCCAAAAGATTCCCAAATATTTATGATTTCAGCTTTAAGGTCTTGAAGAGGTCCGGTATGGTTGTTTTCGCGGTTTTTGTTTCATTTTATGCCAGATAGTTTCAAATGGTGAAAGGTCAGGACTGCTGGAAGGTCATTCTAGTAAAGGAATAGCTTCAGCAGATAACCACGCCATTTTAGACCTTGCTGTATGGCAAGAAGCTCCATCCTGTTGGAAAATATAGTCTCGATCACTAGCTTGAAGTCGTGGTATTGATGGGAGAAGCTCATTTTCCAGAATATCCCTGTACCTGGCAGCATTGACACTTCCATTTACAAAATGCAAATTGCCCAAACCCCGCCCCGACATGCATCCCCATATCATTAGAGATGCTGGAAACTTGACCGTTTTTTTAAGGCAATCTTTGTGAAAAACCTCTTAAATTTCTAATGACTCGTTTTCGTTCGTCGCCCACGCAAACTTCAAACCTGGACTCATCACTCCAAATAACGGACCGCCATTGACTTAAAGTCCAGTTTTTACGTTGTTTGGCCCACTCTAGCCGCTTTTTCTTTTGTTTAGGTGTTAAAAGTGGTTTTTCTTTGGCCTATGTTTTTAACGAATTAAAATTGGCTCTAATTTAAATAAATCTAAAACAAACCTTATAAAATTTGTATCTAATTTTTTTCATAGTCCGTTTGCAAGTGTCGACCGAAACACTTTTTTTTTATTCTTTCCCTCCATTGAACAGTTATTGCAGCGGCCGTTTGACGTCGATTTTCTTTTATTATTTTTTTTTTTAAACTCGGCAATCTCGAGGTTTTGCAATTGGTGGGCGTCCCGTTTGTTACCGATCTCCACATTTCCACTATTTTTGAACTTTGGGATAATGTTTCGAATTGATGAGCGCGGTAAATTGAATTGTTTTGCGATTTTATAGCTCGATAATCCCGTTTCGAAGGCTTTATTTATGGATTCCCTAAGGTCTCTTGATAATGCAATGCCACGCACCATGGTTGACATTAAATTGTTGCTGGCTTGCAAAAAACGAGAGATCAATAAACAACAAAACAAGTACATGTCATTTTTTTTCATAACGGTTAACTGAAAATCTATTTAAATCTTCATAGGCCAGCTATTTTGCATCCCAGAGAGAGTAGTCCAACTATTATGCTCTATATTTGTTTGAGGGAATGCAAACTGGAGCCATATGTGCTTTCTCAAATTTAGTTCTGTTTGGTCTAATTTACTTATTAAATGTAATTTATTACATCGACAAAAAAAAAATTAAAAAACTACTGCTTGGGGACCAGAAAATATAGGCACATAAAAAATGTTAATTTGTTAATTGATGAGTAGGCCAACTATTTTGCGTTTGGGTCGTATGTATGTATTCCCATCGATACGTGAAAGCTTATGTGGAAGAATATAACCACCTGCTAGGTGAAAAAACAGGGGCCAAATTAAATTACCGCATCAGTTTTCGAGTAATACGTGACTGAATTATGTGAGTTTGGCATTACCGGTTACGTCATCGAGTAATCAATTACACTAATTTGACATTTTCATTCGATCACTGATGGGACTCACTCATGCAGAAGCTGCATTTACGAAAAAGCAGAGCGAAGGATCTCCCACCTTCTCCTTATCCCAAAGGCATAGACTCCATCTGGGGGATTTCTACTAAAATGATCTTAGTGATGTGGCAAATATTGATAGAGGCAATCTCGCTCGCTAGGGAGACCAGTTGATTTAACGATTAGGGACTATAGTCTATAAGATTAAATGTGGTATCGCAATGGCTCAACTCAGTGTCTATGTGGTATAGTATTTTTTCCTGACCGCCAGCTCAACCTAATCTTACCTAACATAGCTTTAGACAGAATACCCGAAAAATTACTTGTCTATAAAAATCAGCTGAGTAAGAAACTCTCCGCTGTTGAATGGTGAATGCAATTAGCATGCGGCCAACAACAATCATTGGCCTGACGATCTTGATATGATCAAATATAAAACTGAAACCACCGTAGACTACCAAACTCCAGAGAAATAACCCTTGGTATAATGGTGAATCCGTTAAACTGAAAAGTGACATAAAATGCACATGCAAATATGCTTCCGTGCAACAGAGATATGCGTGAGAAGAGTTTCGAGCAAGGAAAAGAGCGGAAAAGAAGATTCTTCAGACAAAGAAGAAGTGAGCTCCCAGGACAAGGAGATTGAAGAGTAGGTATCCCAATCGAAACAACATCAGCAAGTTTAGTAAAAAAAAAGCCAAGCAACTGCCTGCTAGTTTCAAGTTCAGAACGCAGGATCTTCGAAACACAAAAGATAACCTAGTCATCAACTAGATGTTTTCAAGCAGCATATAAAGTAAATCATAGGTCACGAATATAACGCATATCCAGTCAAACAAAACGATAGTCGAAGAGGCTAGGCGACGAAAAAAAGCGTTCATGTAAAGGCTTGTTAGCAGAACTCTTCAAGTACGCATGTGATGTTTTGACTGGACTATTGCTTCATGGACCGATCATATTTCCTGCAAGAACAATCGAAGCATATCCCTGCTATAAGTCCAACGTATCCTGTTAGAGTATTGTGCCGATCCGCAACATTATATCAGCAGTCAGTCGACAAGGAGATGTCCTGTCATGTTAATTCTTCAATCCTATTTTAGGCGTTAACACCGATAGTACTATTTTTGATAATAAGTCCAACTATTGGGGTATGCTGCCGATATCGATATCAGCGCCCGTTCCCAATGTTCCGTAAATGAGTCCTTTGCAATGATTAAAGAACATGTGACACTTGTTGGCGTTCAAGTAAATTGGGACAAT
Source organism: Philhelius festivus (assembly GCA_963931855.1). Classification (NCBI taxonomy): domain Eukaryota; kingdom Metazoa; phylum Arthropoda; class Insecta; order Diptera; family Syrphidae; genus Philhelius; species Philhelius festivus. The sequence goes on along the minus strand of CAWVOZ010000065.1, from coordinate 39,917 downwards.
GCTAAGCACATGCTATCAATAAACAAAGAAACATCTGGCCATCCTCATTCCTCATCTCCCTCAGAGTTAATACTAATTCCACTTTAAAGTAAAAATATCCGACGAAGAATTCATTTCGGTTATGGCGAAACAAACGAGTTAAAAACTCCTGACGCGTAAGAAGTGTATATACGCTCTACGAAACCCTTATAGTTTCAGTCTTGCTTTAAGGTAGTGCCGAGTGTTGCACGATAGCAGACTAAGTGAACTGCGATGCTGGGATTTTTCGAAACATAAATTCTTCGACCGATGAGGGCGAATAGAGGAACTTTGAGCTGTACCCAGATGTAGATTAGGCTGAAGAGACACGACAACTTAATTGGGTTGGGCACATCGAGTGAATGGACAACAATGTTCCAGACAAGGTAGTCTTCCCATGTTCGTGGTAACAAGGAAGACGGAACCACCGGTGTAAGTACTAAGCCATGGCGGATGACAGAATATTCGGTCTAGATGACTGGAAGCAGCAGCATACTCGCGATCGAAGGAGATGTAAAGTCGTGGTGTCTCAGACAGTGACCCTTCATCGATCGGAAGCCGCTTAATTTAAGTAAATAAGAACTATCTTATCTATGCACTAAATTAGACATTTACGAAACAAACACCTAACCGGCTATAGTAAATAAGCTAAAGTTCAAAACGCATATTCAGCAATAAGAATCTAAGCAACTGAGAAAACAATGAACTTGAATTACTAATGTTCATTTTGTCCAATGGACACTGCAAACCAACAACCTGCAACCTTGCTTAATACCGATGGAATCCCATTTCCACAGAAAATATTGGCAGAATACTTACACAATGCTTATACTTCCTTATTGTTTCTTATGTCGATTTTAATATTCAGCGAGAGGAACATCAAGAAGCTACCATAACCAAAGCCAATCTCACATTACCTACGAGCTGCGATGAAACATAGAATTTATCGTGTGGCATTTTTGTCGCCCGGTATGGAAAAGCAAAGACAGTACCTGCAGCTGCTATTGACACAGCTTCCGTGGTAGCCGCACTGCTGACCGGTGCATCTTATTTAGGCACGATAAACACGTTCTGGTTTTGTTTGTCCCAAATGATGAATGGTCTTGAATGCGCTCGATCTTCACGCCATTCTTCATCTACAATCTAAGCACATAAACAAAAACGCGCCAGGAGCTCAGCATATCCACTTCACATGGGGATGACCCCAACTCCATGAACTGCACTGACTTGTCACTGCTCTGCATCGCACAACGCCGCCGCGCCACCACCATAACTATAGCCACCGGTCGTTCAAAAAGACCCTCCTCTAAGTGCTCTGAGGACACAATACAAATTAGACCGCCATTGCGGCCACAATTGTGATATCAGAAGAGCCCAAAGAGAGAGGTGCCTTGCATGGTACCGCTTCTCCTGTGGCTATGCCCATAATGTTGGCTGCCTCATAGATTCGGTATGCAGAACACACATCACATGACGCTGGACTTCGATTAATCACAGATAAATCCGATCGAGATAAATGACCAAGCCGTGTTCAATGCTGGGACCCGCGCCGCGGCCGGTGGCCAGTGACCAAAACTGAAGCTCAAACCAGTAGCTGGCCGCAAAGTTGGTAAATGAAATGACCATAAAGTTAATTTTCCGCCCTGCATCCGACATTGGTCCAGATGAATAAGTGGATCTATTCATCTAGCTGCATCTTTCAGGAGTGAGCTTAGGTCCCATAGACTGCCAGGGCAAGAGTTAGACCTGCTGCTCCAATCCAGTGCTCGGTTGTCCGGTGGACAATAATTGAAGACCAGATAATGGTTCGACAACTTTTGTGGCAAACATTCTGCCATTGTATCTTCTATCTTTGAGGGAAAAAGTATCATCGTCTACGCGCACCCGATTAAACTCCGCTCAAGTTTGGTTATTTTTTGCAATTAATTGTCCTGATCCCGATCGGCTACCTATGTATGTATATGTCTCTGGCTGGATGGGCCTTAAATTGAGGGGAATATCTTTATTTGCTTGTGTTGTCGCCTAGGGGACTGTTACATGGCGCATTGGAATTTCTGTGTCGGGAGCATTGTAATACTAATCACTTGCCGACGATCTGGGCTAGTTTTTTTTTGTTGTTTTGGAATAGGCAGTTAAGGTGGAGTCGGATTATTGGCAATTGTTGTAACGGTTGTGATCAAGTTGTTAACTGCGAGCCTAATGGCCAACGCGGAGGTGGTGAAAAAGTACTGGACACAAATGCTGGACAGACGTAATCTTAATTCGCTGCGCAATGGTATTTTAAAGCGGGATAGAATTATTGCAAATGGAATTGACGTTCGAGTTGAAGTTAAAAATTAAACGCGTTCCTTGTGTGCAATTGCAGCAGCAGCTTAATTACGATTTTCTGTTATTGAAGTCAATTAGGGACAATTTTAATTTAATTTGAAAGGATTTACTGCGCCATCTGCGAGTAGTGGGTGTTAAATGCAACTGATTGAAATAAATTCTGAAATTGTTTAATATTAAATGTAGCGAAGGATTAAGTATGTATTTATTTATTACTATTATGTTGTATGTACACATTCCCTGTGCAGGGACGGGTTAGAATATTCCTGCAGCGCCTCCCCGCTTGTCGTAAAAGGCGACTAAAGGAGTAAATACATCTAGGCCACAAACAGCAAGGTGAACCTAGCGACACGTAACACCTATAAACTTTCCCAAAAGTGTGCATGCCAGTCCCTGGGTTGGCACGACTGGAGATCACCGGTACCGTAAAAGAGAGATCAAATACAAAACTGGAGCATGCACACGTCGATACTTACAACGGATTTTGTGAATTCAAGCATTATGGAAGTACTCGTCCGAAATGACACTACCCCGCCAGGCACTACCATTGTTACACATGGTACTGATCCTGGACCGAGCAGCAATGCTCGGGTCAGAGCTAGACGGATTCCGGGGGCTAGCAAAGTAATGCCGCAGATTATACAAAATCTGAGAGTTGCGAGTTGGAACGTTGGCAGTATGACAGGTCCAAGCTTCGAGCTGGAAGAGATGATGAAAAGAAGGCGAGTGGACATCTTATGTGTTCAAGAAACAAAATGGCGAAACACGGGAAACAGGGCCCGTTTCTTGGATACGAGGACAAAAAACTATAAGATGTTCTACTATGGAACGGAAAAGGGTAAAAACGGAATCGGAATCATCCTTGCAAAACATCTATTAGGCAGCGTATTGACCATTTCGAAATCCAGCGACCGTTTGATGTCCCTTAAATTGGTGATTAAAGGAAAGTTGTGGAATATTGTCACTGCATATGCTCCCCAAATTGGATGTGAGCAGGTGCAAAAAGATGCATTTTGGCTAGACTTTCACAATCTACTTAGGACATCCCAAAGGAAGAGTTTTTGTTCGTGGGCGGAGATTTGAACGGACATGTCGGCAAGACAAACAAAGACTATGAAGATTGCCATGGAGGCCTCGGATACGGCACCAGGAACCCTCCTGGTGAAGACATCCTGAGCATGTGCAAAACATACGGTCTTATCGTACTAAATACTATGTTCGTCAAACAAAGCCGACACCTGGTCACTTACAGCAGTGGTGGAAATGAAACCCAGATTGATTACCATTTGGTATCTAGTTCCATGAAACCCCGGGTAAAAGATTGCAAAGTGATACTAGGAGAAGCGATCGCCCACCAACACCGTCTCCTACTGACAGAATTTTTTATGGAGACAGTGAACGACAACAAACATACAAAAACTTTTGGGAAGATCAAATGGTATAATCTGGATAAGGAAAAAGGCGAAGCTTTTATTTCGAATATGCAAAACGTTCTGTATAACAACACCGATATAGTTCGAAATGAAGAGAGTACAGCACAAAGTATGTGGGATCTCCTACAGAGAACTTGCAAAGAAAAAGCCAAAACACTGTTAGGGGTTTCAAAAGGACACAACCAACAAGGCAAAGAAACATGGTGGTGGAATGATGAAGCTAAATCAGTTATAAGTAAAAAGAAAATGGCTTTCAAGGCTTGGTCGAAGTGCCCCTCTAATGATACAGAGCAAAAGTCACGCCTCGAAGTGGAATATAGAAACTGCAAGAAAGAAGCGAAGAAGAAGTGCGCCCAAATTCAAGCAAAGAATACAGAAAACCTGTATCGGGAGCTGGATGAAATTTCTACCCCGACAGCTGGTGCTATTCAAGAGCTACGGCAAAACACGAATAAGGGCGCAACTATCTTCAAAATAGCCGCTCAAAGAAGAAGAAATGCCCAGGAGATTTGTTCGCCAAAGTTCATTAACAATGCTCAAGGCCAACTTCTTGTGGAAGACAACGAAATTCTTCACAGGTGGCGACAGTATTGTGACGGACTTCTAAACGAACAATTTCCAAGGTTGTACTTTCCAATAGCTTCACCTAACTTAAGCGAAGTATCCGACGTCACAGTCGAAGAAGTTAGTGAGGCGGTAAAATACTCCAAAAAGGGAAAACCTGTTGGCCCAGACGAAATACCCTCAGAGTTTTGGAAAAAGATCGGAGACATCGGGTTTAGATGGCTCATGATTCTTGTCTCCAAACTTATACGAGGTGATCGCATGCCTAATCAATGGAGGGAAAGTTGCCTTCTTCCAATTTATAAAGGAAAGTGTGATACTCGAAGCTGTGATAATTACCGTTCGATTAAGCTGAAGTCACACACCATGAAGATCGTTGAGCGAGTCTTAGGTAGCCGACTGCGAAAAATAATTAGGCTATCTGATGACCAGTGCGAGTTTGTCGGGGGTAAGTCAACCACGGATGCAATCCAGAGTATAAGAATAATTATGGAAAAACATCGGGATTCTTTGGAGGATTTGCATGTCGTATTGGTTGATTTTGAAAAAGCATTCGATCGGCAACCACGAGATCTAATATGGGTGGCCCTCAGGCAACGAGGAGTTCCAGAAACCTATGTGCGGATAATTATGGACATGTATGATGGAGCAGTTACTAAAGTAAGATGCGCAGCTGGAGTCACCGAAGAATTCGAAATCACAGTAGGTGTACACCAGGGAAGTGTCTTGAGTCCCCTGCTCTTTATTACAGTTCTTGATTACCTGCTTGAAGGCAAAGTGACGGATCCAAAAGTGCATCAGTTATTCGTTATTCTTTGCTGACGATGGAGCCATCATAAGTGAAGACCCGATATCCGATATCAACGAGCACTTGACGTATGGGTGGATGTTCTAGAAGGAAGTGGGTACCGCATAAGCGCGAAAAAGACAGAATACCTATGCCGCCCATTTTCTGATCCACACAGGCCTATTCCAGACATTTATTTGAATGGAGTAGTGCTTCCCAAGTGTGAAAAGTTTAAATATCTGGGGTCTATGATAAATAACGAAGCTACTTGTGATGACGATATCAATCATCGCGTAAGCGAAGGGTGGATGAAGTGGCGGGAAAATTCTGCTATCTTCTGTGACCGAAAAATGCCCCCTAAGCTGAAAGGAAAGCTCTACACTTCAGTTGTGCGTCCAGCACTCACATACGGTTCACAATGTTGGACAATGTACAAAAAGTATGAGAGTAAGCTAACGGCAGCTGAGATGAAGATGCTTCGTATGACAGCAGGAGTTACAAAGCTTGATCGAATTAGAAGTACGAAGATCCGAGGAAGCCTTCATGTTAAGAATACCATTTCCCAAAAAATTGAACACGACCGACTCAGTTGGTATTGCCATGTTCAAAGGAGAGATCCTGAGAACCCCGTCAAAAAGGCAATATCATACAAAGTTCCAATTCGGAATAAAAAGAAATGTAGGCCTAAACACTCCTGGTACAAACAAATGCAAAAACACCAGCATTCAGTTGGCCTCAGAAATGGAACAATACAAAACCGGGAGGCTTGCCGCCGATTTCTGAGGTCAACCCGGCGAACCCCACAGGCGGATCACTAGTGTGAAGCAGATACGTGGGAGAGTTATGATCCCCTCGACATCGAGATCATAACAGCGCCGAAACAAAGGAAGAAGAAGATGTTGTATGTACACATGTGACAGTAATTAAAAAAAAACTCAACTTAAAGCTACTTGTAATTAAAAAAAATCAATTCCTTTGATTCAATTACGTAATTACATAAATGTAATTCAAATAAAAGTAATCGTGAAAAAAGCTGTAGGTAATGATTAATTTTCCTTTTTGAAATTATTCAAAAATGTAATTGAATTGTAGTACTCTCAGAATAATAGTTAGCGATGGGACAGTCATGCAGAGGGTATTGGGTTCGATTCTGAACCGCTGTAAAAAGGTTTTTTAGGGGTGAAGGTAGATACTTGTTCTGGTGAGGAAGTGACAAATTTTCGAAGAGTAGTAGTTGCAATTTTAATTACTAAAACCTAAATAGATCCTATACAAGTAAAATAATCAATTTTATTGGATATTGCCATTTCTGTTTGAATTAAATTTGTCCGTTGGCATTTGACAGTCGCAGAGATTACTTGATAAGAATTTTTATTTCTATAGACCGCAAAAATCAATATGAGTGACGAAGCACATTTCTACTTGGCCGAATTTGTTGACAAACAGAATAGCCGCCATTGGGACACCTAAAACCCCCGATTAATACACCAAAAGACCACTACACCCTCAAAGAGTAGCCGTATGGTGCGCCATTTAGGACGTCGATGTCACTAGGCCATATTTTTTTGAGGATACCATATGCAATGCTGTAATAATAACTATAGTAACTGATACCAGGACATATTGAAAGACTTTCTTGTAACCGAATCGGATCAGCTATGCTTTCAATTCAAGATGGTGTCACAGCATAAACAGCTTCATAGTGCTACAATGCGAATTTCACGAGAAATTTTTCCCGGCCGAATAATGTCAAAAAGTGATTCAATCAACTTGCTCCTACTATCCTCTCATTTGACGCCTCTCAATGTTTTTTAGAGGGGTACTCAAAGAAAAAGGTGAATATTAACAAACCAACTACAATCTCGATGCTTTAGGACAGCATTAGAAATTATATTGGTGAAATTACAAAGTCTGCGAAATTGTTACGCGAAATGTGCTAGAAAGAGGTCGTCTTTGCCCCACGTCCAGAGGCGCCCACTTGACTGATATTATATTATACATATACATAATGTTGCAGAGGATATAGGTAATCAATTAATAAAAAATAAATTATAAAATTATATTTCATTTAAAAGTTATTAAAGAAAATCATCGATATGGAACATAAAAGGCAACCTGTACTACGCCACCGGATTTGAATGGATTAATAATTAATAGTATGCGTCACTGAACAAAGTTTTTTTATCTATCGTATTTTTTAGGAAATTTTCCGAATATATGGAACAGCATTTGTCCAACTAGTCCCTAAAAAAGGCCTATCTTCATGACCCTCTAATTATATACCAATAGCGCTAACGTTCCTTCTTTCCAAGGTCGTGGAAACACTTATCTCTGAACACTTAAGAAATATCTTGAAGAATAAAAGCTCATTTATGACCGGCAATATGGCCTTTGTAGTAATATAACCAACGGTGATTTGATGATAATGGATTTTCGTGCAAGACATTTCGAATATAGTTTTGCTTTCTACACACATGATTTATCAAAAATGCGTGCATTGGCATCAATGGTTCAAGTTGTTTTCGATGTATGAAGTTTGAGTATGAAGTTAACAAAAAAAACCTGGTGTCCCTCAAGGCTCTGTTTTGTCTCCAACACTTTTTCTCAACTGTTTTTTTGTTAGCGAAAATACCCGTAGCTTTTCACATTAAATTCCCTCTTCTTCGAATGTGGAATTGCAACATCGTCAATATTTTTGAATATTTCCAATTCTTTTTTTTCTTCACATCTTCACAAGACATTACTAGTAAGTCGTCATCTTACGAGTACCATATTAAATTCTAGAAAACCCAACCGTTATGAAATAATTCAGTTGCCTTTACGATTTTGTGGAGGAAAATCAACCGTGTCTTATATTTTAGATGACTGAGAATATCTTCAAAAGTTTGTCTGGTAGATCTAGTGTTTTTCAAAAAAAAAAAGGGAACTGATTTTTCGAATAAGCAGGTAAAAATAAAATAAGATTTTATATATAAAATTTTTAAGAAAAAAAGTTGGTACACCAAATTTAAGTTTTTTTTTTATTGTGAAAATAAAAGTTATATTTCAAAAAAATAATTTATAGTCCGTTTTTGAGATATCGAATTTTCAAAACTTTTTTTTAACTTTTTAGAAGTTATCTGTATCAAAAGTTTCAATAAATTCGTTATGCAAACAATCGAAAAAATGGTTTTGTGGAAAGTACTGCCAGCAATATTTTAATTTAAATTTCTTACTTGTTTTATTGAATTTCGAGAAAAATACTTTTTTCGTAAATCTTGTAGAAATTCTAATAATTGTTAGTGACAAGCTTAAAAAATAGATCATTTGGCTTTGGAAACATTGGCCCTGAGTAATAGATCCGAATCTAGCCTAAGTTCGATTTTAACCAAACATTCGTAGAAATAAAACAAATTTCAAGTATAAATACTTAAAAGCGGCTTTCCTGTAACTAAGTTAAATTTAAAATGATAGAATCACAATAGAACTTTACGAATCTGGTTAATAGAAATCTGTTTGTGTATCAGTTCACAATAACGAAATTATGAAAATGAGTCACAATTATTGGTATAAATAAGACTGTTGTTAAATTTGATCTGTTACTACGAAATTTTAAAAGCAACTTTTCTACATCTAACAAAAAGTGACTTTAAAACCGATTCTATGAATGTCTATTACTAAGGGCCATTGAGTTTTGAAAAAAAAAATATATTTTTTTTTAAATAAAAAAAAAATGAAAAATTTTAATAAAAAATACAATTCAAGCCTAGAATACAAAAATTAACGGAAATAATTTTGTAGTTTTATTACAATTTTTCATTTTTTGGGAAAAAATTGTGGTATAGTTTTCGAGAAAAATAATATTTTTTTTTAAATTACGAAAAAATAAGGCTGAAGTCGAAAAGAGACGGCAGGCAGAATTACGAAACTGGCTGTTTTAAGGCTCGGTCAAACAGAACGCATTTTCACAGCCGCGTTGCAACGCCATGGTGAATTCAACGCGGCGCGCGTCAAAAACGCGTTCAGTGTGACATGGGACATGTATTGCAATGTAATATAACGCTTCCTTTGAACGTGGCGAGCGTTCGCCAGAATACTCGAATTCTTAACATTGCAGCTTATTCGCCAACACTCTATACCACAGACCCTGACAAATACACAATAAGTGTATCATAACCTCGAGGCCCATCAGACCATTGTGTCATACATGCAAATTTCTCATGTCAACAAAACTCAGTTAGAGAAATAATTTCTAAGAGAACCTTTTGGTAGTACGAGAAAGCCAACGGAAATAGTCTCAACGATTTTTCGTGAACTTTAACTGGTCATTATGATTTGAACTGTAAAGGGGTTATTAGGGTCAGAGAAGTATGTTTCCGAAGTTAAAAGGCCAAGCCTACTGAGGAAAACCGGAAAAAGCCGATTTGCTACCAGAACAGTTTGCTGTTAATTTGATGCTCCCTGTCAAGGTCATGACTCCTCCTATGATTTAATTAAGAGCGTAAGCGATTTAATGGGAAACATTTTTTGTCGCACTGGTACAATTTAACAGCAAACTCTTGCGGAGAGAGGGGGAAGTTGCAACATTACTAAAAGATCTCGATATACTCAAATCCACGGGTCCGGATAGTATAGTATACCTTCTATTGTTCTGAATAGGTGTTCGTCAACTCTAACAAAACTATTGAGTAAGCTTTTTTATCTATAATAATATACTAGTCTCTTTCCGAATCCAGCATTTGTCCAGTCTGTCTCTAAAAAGGCGAATTTTCTTCCCCATCCAACTATCGTCCAATTGCACTTACCTCCCTTCTCAATGATCGCCAGTGATCTGTTGGTCCCATGGTGATGATCTCACTGAACAGTGGCACAAGTCTTTACATCGTTTTAGAGACAGTAATAAAAACTTCCTTTAAAACCACTCAATACAAGTTGTACTGGACGGTTTCAAGTCCGAAGTTTATAAAATAAATGCTAGTGTGCCACAGGGCTGAGTTTTGTCTCCGACACTCTTTCTGGTATTCATCAATAATCTTTTGTCTGAAATTAAATTAAATTATATTGTTTTGCTGTGGACAGTTCACAGTACTCTCCAACTTTTCATATTCTTTTTTCAGGTGCACGTCCTTCTTATTCGGATGTGGATTTAGAACGGCAGCGTTTGATAAGCTCATTTAATTCTGATTTCGATAGCATTGTCAGATGGTGAACCATCTTAAAAAAACTAACTGCTGACTTCTTACAGTAAAACGACTTCTTATATCTACATTAAGGTGCCATGTTGTTTTATCTGTTATTAATTCATCTGAATAAGTGATGGTTTTCATTTTTGGAAGAACAGGCATGTCAATAATCAAAACTGACGGGTTTGTAACAATGCTCATTCACACGTACGCAACCAAATGACAATGAATCCAATCTGGCAAATGTCTCTGTTTGATGTGGATTGTTGGTCGGCGGCGGCATCATCGTTCTGTATCTCTTCAATTACGACAGTAGTATTTGCATGTTCATCAACGAAAAACGTAGCCAATTGGTGACATGAATAAGATCGACCAGTTGTTTCAAAATTCTGCACAGGCGATTCTCATGCATAAGTAACTCATGCAGATTGAAACAGCTACAATGTAATAGATAAATTTTATTATTTAATGCTTACCGACTAAAATTTGATGGGTTCACTTGTCAAGTTTTTAAAACCTTTCGAATTGGGCATACAAAAGAACTTGCCAAGTAAGCCCATCAAATTTTAGTCAGTAATCATTAAATAATAAAATTTCTCTATTACATTGTAGCTGTTTCAATATTATTCTACTTTAAATATTCGGTATTAAACCTTCATGAAGTAAGAACTTGCGTACTTTTAGATTTCAGTACTTTTCACGGCTGACTTGTTGCACAAAGGTTTTTGTATAGAAGAACTTGTCTCTTTTTTAACATTTATGTTTTTGGTCTGATCTCACTCCTTTTTGCAAAGATTTTAATATTTTGCCATGTCAAAATCTCGAAAGATACAGAAAGATAGAAGGGTGGACTCTACCTACTAAAATCAACTTAGTTTATAGCTTCCTATTTTGTTTTGGTATTTTCTTTTTGTTATTGGTTGTTTTGATTTGCGTTTCAATTATTTCTTCTTGTCCTGGCAAGATACCTAACACTAACATACCTACCTTACTTACAGCAATCAGAATAGCTCCATATTAATTAAACATTTTCTCAGAAAGTGGGTGGATACCACGCCCCCTGAATGGAAAACCTTAATTTTTATTGTTGGCCCTTTATATGCAATTTGAGATCTACCGTTCTACCAAATTTCATTGTTCTACTGCAATCGGAAGTGTGCCATATAATTTACATCAGTTCTGAGGAAGTGGGCGGATACCACGCCCCTGAATGGAAAACTTCAAATTTTATATATTTTTCTTTGTATGCAATTTAAGTCCTACCATTTTAACAAATTTCATCGCTTTACAGCAGTCGGAAGTACTCCATTCGACCAACACCAATTCGGAGAAAGTGGGTGGATACCACGCCCCCTGAATGGAAAACCTCATTTTTTTATTCTTGGTCCTTTGTATGCGATTTAAGCCCTATCGTTCTACCAAATTTCATCGTTTTACAGCAGTCGGAAGTGCTCCATTCAACCAACACCAATTCAAATAAAGTGGGCGGATACCATGCCCCCTGAATGGAAAACCTCAAATTTTCGATTTTTTCCTCTAGTTGCATGACCTACCGTTGTGCAAAACTACAAGATTCTACGATGTCGGGAAGTGCTCCATAATTTTGATGATCTGTCAGTCAGTGAGTCAGTCAGTTACGGATTTTGTGATTTTTGAGGCTTTATATTTCAGGAACCGCTTATGCTAGAAAATTGAAATTTAGTGAGGCGCCTGTGCCTGACTAGCTTAGCATATATTCGGAATTTCATATTTCTGACTTCATAGGTACTGAAGATAAGGAGGGGTCAAAAGTCGCCTGAGTTTGTTCCTGTAAAAAGGGTGTAGTGCCAGAACTTGGCTGGGCACTACCGTGCCCTTTGATTTTGAGACTCGGCGATTAGAATGTTAATCGAACAAATTGAAAGTTCACACAATCCATAGAATATTCATTTATTTGCGAAAGCTAGAGTATCTCTTGTCATGGAAAGTGCTGCTCATTAGCCGTTCGGAATCGGCAGAAAATTGTAGGTCCCCTCCATTCCTGGTAACACGCACACAGGAATGGTTGAGAGTTGTAAGTCACTAGGTCCTGGTTCACTTCGAGCTATTGCACCGCCAAATATGTATATTTATTTTAAGCAACAAAAAATGTAAGTTTTTAATTATTTCATGGAAAATAAATTACTTTTATTAATTTTGTTGTTGTTTTATGTTTACAGGTCGCATTCCAATTGGACAAACCGCCAAAAAAAGGAAAAGTTAATCAAAATAATGGAAGAAAACCCGGAGGTAGCAATTTTTTCCACCCGCGTTGATACGGAAAGCATGCACTATCCTTCTCCTCTGCACTTCTTCAACACCATCTTCATTTATAAACAACACAAATGCCATATTTTTATTTTTTATTTATTATTTTATGTTTTTATCAAAGAAATTTAAATTATTAAACAATAAACAAAATAATTACAATAATTAACAAAGATTTCACTTTTTGGTATTTGACATTTCACAAACACTTTTCTTTTGTTTTTGATATTTTAGTGTGACCAAGTTATACGACAAAAAAAAAATATAAATTTAGAACGCGTCATGAACAACTTATTTTTTTTAATAGTTTCAAAACAACTGAGTTGACACATAAAATGTAATGAATAAATGTAGTTCTTTATGGTTAAACTTTACTTTATATTGAAAAATTATATTATTTATTTTGTTTCTTGATTCTTTATCCAACATCTATAAAATGTTTAGAAACAAAAAAAAATGTAAAACGGTCATACTAATTCAAATAGAAATATAGTAAGTTTCAAACAGCTGATAATGAAAATGAATCTTTTTTGAAGTTCATCTAATGCTGTCTTTCGCAAATGAATGTTATTCGTTCGAATCTCAAAATTAAGAAAGTTCATTCGAAGGAATAGAATCATTCTAACGAATAGACTATTCATGAGAATGTCAAAATAAGCATGAGTATCGTGCTAACTTCATATATGTCTTTAAAATTTGCAAACATCAAAAAAGCTTCGTGTACTTACTTTTTTACAAGAAATGTCATTGATTTAGATGTATTCAGAAGCAATTTATAAGGAAAATTGCCACAGTACAATACTAGCTAGAAAATTTTTAAAATTAATAATGAATTAGTGAACTACTTTATAGTTAGCAAATGGTTAAGTAGTATCATACTAATACCTTAATAATAATTTTTGGTGAAGAAATCAACAAGCAAATGCTGTTCAATCGAAGGCTGATTTTTATGAAAAAACTCTATGAATCGATATTTGAAACCAACAACTTAAATCGAGGTGTTCTCAACAAGTTATCTTGAATGAGTCTTTTTACAATTACTGTAATTGTAAACACTTTATATGTCCATGAATCGTTTGCATAAAATGCATTTGGCATTTACATGCCAACTTTTAATACTATAAGGAAACATTCTTATTATCTTCTTCTTATTCACTTCAAAAATTGATAATTTTCCCATTTCGCTGTTGCCTAACTGATCTGTCTATGTTGGATTTTCAGTTCAAATTCAAATAACCTCAAAAAGCGTAGGCCCCATTGCATATCTTATAAACCTGACCATTGCATTTGTCTTCAACTCCACATAGTCTTATGAATTATGTCACCTGTGATTTGTGATCGAATTACCTTAACTTGTCCCTTAAGAAAGAACATAAAAACCTGTCCCAGGGAATTCCCCACTTATCACGCCACGGTCCGCTAGTTACAGGGTGTGTTTCCAATCTCATGCATAAACACAACACCAATCACCGATCAAATTGACATTTTTATGTTGCCTTTTGACAGTTGAATGGTTCGAACCTTTTTGTTCTGCGGTAGGTAACGATGATAGTGACCAATTCCCAGGCCCGTAACCTTTTAAAAAGCAATTTTCCTATCATCCGAACAATCGGTGGTATCGGTTTAAGGTGTGTGTGGTCGTCGACCGACGACGCGACGGTGGCCATTCACAGTGCTCCAGTTAAATTTGTTGGTTTTTAGCTTCCCCCGCGTGCGTGCGTCTGACCCTTTTAGTTCTTCGTTCCCTGGCCGCTATACATACTACATAGAGACATTCTCATTGTTCTGTTGGCAATGTGAAAGGATTCCCAGGGCACCCATCAGAGATACCATCGAAGCGCATCCGAAAAAGTCCCAACCAAACAGATGTTCAAAGTGTGCGGAGGTGGAACCGTTTATATCTTTAGTTAACACTGAGCCTGCAGAAAAATAGGCACGCGCCTAATGCACCCACGCGCGAATCTCGAATCTCTCTCGCTTCTTGGAGATGGGTTCTTATTCTTTGGGTTCATTTTTGGTCTGTTCTGAAGTAGCTCTTGATGTTATTTGTATCTTCTTGTTCACGGAGATGTAACAAACAAATTGAATTGGACGACCGACCGAAGACGCAGCGCAGACGAAGATGATGATGATGCTGAAACAAAACTGTAAATCTATCGTTTTGTGTCTTTGGAAAGTGAGTAAAGTCTGTGTGGGCTTTTGTTCAAGGCACAGCGGTGGCTGACATCATGAATCATGATGATGCAAAATGTGCGCTGTCAGAGACATTGCGCATCTATCAGGGAGAAGTCCCATCTATCAGTCAAAAAATCAAATCTTATGCTTTGGACAATCTTTCAAGAGGTCTTAGGTCTTATGTCTTGAACTTGGTCATTTGTTTTCGGAGGAGCATTGACTAAAATGGAAACATTATCTTGACTAACGATCAGAGAAAACAGAATTTCAAGGAAATCTTTTTGTTTAGAGTGTAAGTATGATGGCTTTTGAAATATTGTTGCTTTGTATAAGTATAAGGTCCACAGGTATCTAAATAAACAGACAGCTACTGTGCAGAATTGACATTATCAGTTTGTAGGAATCTAAACGTATAACAGTGGTTCAAACACTGTTCAAGAGCTTTCCTTATTTGAAATCGGTTTCTATTATTCGAAATCAGTTATGTGTGTCAAGTGAATAAAAAAATTTCTGAAAATAAACTCATAGAATGTAAGAAGTCTTAGGTACGTACACGTACATTCTTCTTAATACTTTTCAAGGAAGCATTTATATTTTTGATAGACAACAAATTACCACATTAAGTTCAAGAGAAATCTGTTACCTTAGGGATTAATTTTTAAGAAAATATAACTAACCTGAGCCAAAAAAAAATTGTCTATAAGGCCATTCACATACTAAACTTTATTTATGTCAGATTGATTTTTTTAAATTTCCGAGAACTTTTTTCAAGTGAGAAGATATTAGCAACCAGAGTCTAGTTAACTTCCCATAGGGAGTTATTGTAATCGGTCCGATTTGTCAAATTGGAATTTTTGACATTTCTCGACGTTTCAAGGTCCCTAGAGGCTATATCAGTCATTTTTCGAGAGATGTCTGTGTGTGTGTGTACGTACGTTCGTACGTTCGTACGTTCTGGTACCATTTTTCGTCGTCGATATCTCAAGAACGAGTTAAGATATAGACTTGAAATAAATTTTGTTTAATAGATAATAACTTCAAAAGAGGCTGAAAGGGCGTTTATTAAAATTCAGTGAGTTTGGTTAGTTTCAAATGTCTCACGAAAAAATAATGCTATTGATTTCAAATAAAATTTAATGTACTCATTATAAGGTCATACAGATTTGGTATGAACTTGGAAAAAAACGAACATACCGTTATTTTTTTAAATAAAAAAAAAACTGAAAAAAAAAATTTCATAACCCAGATATTCTAAGAACGGAAAACAATTTGAAACTCAAAATAATTTTATTTTACGAAAAATAATGTGTTTGACAACTGGTGAAAATTTCAAAAAAAAATCAGTTTACAGTTTTCTGACAAAAAATAAAAAACTATATAAAATTCTATTGAAAATTGGTAAAAATTGTTTTTCGACTCAAATTTTTCGAGAACTAGTAGCGATATTGACTTCTAATTTAGTTTATTTTATACATAGTATAATTTTGTACAACTGGTAAAATGTTGACAAATATTGAATTAATAGTTTTTTTTTTTAAACAAATGGGAAGTTATCAGTGTGGGTCGCACACAGCCTCTTTTGGTTTATATTTGAACCACTGAGAAGAAAAAGGAAAACATTCCACATTGAAGAAATGATGCAAAATCGTAGCTATTTTTATAGCGCACATTATAAAAAAAACGAAAACTAAAAACGAAAACATTCCATGTAAACCTATTTTTTAAATGCGATTATAAAATATCATTGAGTGGAAAAAGGAACAGATTCCAGGAATTTTTCCTTTTTCCACTCAACGTTTGAAAGTTTCCGTTGAAATAATTTTTTTTTATTTTGCTGGCCGTTATTTAAGTTTATTAAGTTTGTTAGTAGCCTATGCTTTTTGATGAGAAGTTCAATCAAACTTTGACACTTTGACAAGACTCTTGATGGCACTGACTATGAGTGGGAGATTCAAAGTCATTCAACAATATTACCCAGTCCGAGGACATAGTTTCCTCCCCTGTAACAAGAACTTTTCTGTCATAAAGCGAGTTGTTCCCAGATATGATCGTTTTTCGCCTTAGCAAAGTGGATGTGATCGAGCTCCCTTCTATAGAGACTTATGATAGAAAAGTTCCAATCAACAAAAAAAAGGTTATCGATATTTCGAAAATCGTTCACTATATCCCGGAGGAAATTAAACCTTTTTTCGATAAAATTCTTCAATGGCCTACATCGGACACTGCGAATAGTGATGAAGACGATGGCTAATTTTTTTTCGTTTATAATGATCTTCTTTTTACTTGCGATATAGGTACTATAGGGCAAGTTCTGCATTTGGAAAAAAAATCGAACTCGAGATTTTGATCAAAGTTGACATTACGATGATAGCCAAGACGAAAAAGAGGCTGGGTGCGACCCACACTGATAACTTCCCATTTGTGGTCTTGAAAACTTTATATTTAGTTTTTTTCAAATAACCAAATTTTCAGCGAAACAAACTTTAGCTGTAAAATTCAAACAAACATTATTTTAAGATTGAAAAGCATTTTAATTATTTAAAGAGATTTGAAATTGAGATTGTTGATGTATAAGTTGTTTCCACGTGACCCAGGAGGTAAGCTTCCACGCGTTTTTTTTAACGAGGTATATCTTGTATATCTTGTAGATATATGTCAAATATAAACCATTTGTTAGAAATTGTATTATGTATAAAATTAAATAATGGCAAAGGTCAATATTATTGCTCGTTTTCAAGATATTCTAGTCGAAAAACAAATATTACCACTTTTTAGTAGATTTTTTTTTATATTGTTGTTAAAACTGTCAATTCGATACTTGTCAAAATTTAACCATATGTTAATAATTGTATTATGTCGATACCTTCCCGTAAGAATGTTCTAAGCGCCACTTTTTTCGAAAATGACTTTTTGATGAGGAAATATACTATATGTTAAGGGCCACGTTTTGGCCTGGGTTTCGCCAACCTATTATGCATGAAAAGGAAACTTAGAGTACAAATAAAAAAATTTATCAACTGCCATGTTTTCTCATTAAAATAATGTTGCCCCCTGAAATTTGTATTATCCGCCAAAAAAATTATGCTAAGCGACATTAATAAAGATCTCATTGTCGTGAGCAACAAAAAATTTTGTTAGATGTCACTTAGTTTAACCAAAATTGTCTCTTAGCACACTATTTTCAACTAGAACTTTCTTCGTTTTTTTCGTTTCCCGAACAATTTTAGAAATGTTGCTTAGTATACATTCTTACGGGAAGGCATCGATGTATAAAACAACGTACTTTAGAAGGCACTATCGGTGTTCATTCCCAAGAAATTCGACTTGAAATACAATTTTAACTAGTTTTCAGTAGAATTTTTAATAGTTTTTTTTTATTAAGAAAAAACTATTAATTCAATATTTGTCAACATTTTACCAATTGTACAAAATTATACTATGTATAAAATAAACTAAATTAGAAGTCCATATCACTACTAGTTCTCGAGCAATTTGAGTCGAAAAACAATTTTTACCAATTTTCAATAGAGTCTTATATATGTAGTTTTTTATTTTTTGTAAAAAAACTGTTAGCTGATTTTTTTTGAAATTTTCACCAGTTCACACATTATTTTTCGTAAAATAAAGTTATTTTGAGTTTCAAATTGTTTTTCGTTCTAAGAATATCTGGGTTATGAAATTTTTTTTTCAGTTTTTTTTTTTATTTAAAAAAATAACGATATGTTCGTTTTTTTCCAAATTCATACCAAATTTGTATGACCTTATAATGAGTACATTAAATTTTATTTTAAATCAATAGCATTATTTTTTCGTGAGATATTTGAAACTAACCAAAATTTTTACTTTTTTTTTAAACCCTTATAGTGAAAAAACTACTAACTGAATTTTAATAAACGCCCTTTCAGCCTCTTTCGAAGTTATTATCTATTAAACAAAATTTATTTGAAGTCGATATCTTTACTCGTTCTTGAGATATCGACGACGAAAAATGGTACCAGAACGCACGCACGTATGAACGTACGCACGTACGAACGTACGAACGTACGAACGTACGAACGTACGAACGTACGTACACACACACACACAGAGATCTCTCTAAAAATGATTGATATAGCCTCTAGAGACCTTGAAACGTCGAGAAATGTCAAAAATTCCAATTTGACAAATCGGACCGATTACAATAACTCCCTATGGGAAGTTAATAAAGTCTGTTTGTCTGTCTGTATGTCCGATGTCCGTATGTCTGTATGTCTGTATGTCTGTACCTCTCCTTACAGCCTAAACCACTAGACCTATGTTCTTCAATCCCGCTAGTTAAGGGTCTTCGGTGATTCCCTAGTACCCCCCATACACCCGTAATTCATAATCTTATTCATCTCAAAAAAGGCTCTAACGATTTTGATAAAAAAATTAGGTGTGATATCATGGACATGGACTACATTTTGTTCAAAAAAAATTTGGGGTAAAATGTTATTAACGGTACCTGTCATATAACCGTTTTTTAATTTTTTGACTTTCTCACTTTCTCATCAACGCAACGGCTCTAACGATTTTAACAAAAAATTTTCAGCAGGAGGTCCCTTAAGTTTAAAATAATATTGTATATAAAAATATTCGAAATTTTTTTTTTAGAATTTTTGAAAAAAAAATTCAAATTTTTTTTTGAAAAACCAATATTTTTAAAACGTGTGAACGATTATTTTTTGAAACTACATATTTCTAAAATCTATACTGCTAAATACTTAAAATTTGGCATCCCAAATTTTGTTCTCGAAAAACTTTAAGGAAATTTGTTATATAAAAAATTACTTTAATATTAAAAGTATTAATCAGACGGCAATTCCATACATTTGAACATTTTTATCTCATTAAATCCATATTTTATATTTATAAAATGTATTTTAAATTCCAAAGTACTTTTACATAAGAGCGATCCAGTCGAGCATTTTATTTCTGTTTATTTTTATAACCTTGAATTATTATTAAAATATTGTTTAAAATTTTGCAGAATTATTTAATATCAAATAAATAAAATGTTTTGTTACCATTATTTATATTATTTGAATAAAAAAAACTTAATTTAAAATAATTTATTTGATTTTTTTTTCAGTTAGTGGAAAAAGGAAAAAATTCCACTCACTTTAACAGGAATTATTAAGCCAGACTTTAAAGTTTTTAATTTCAATTGTTTGGTATGTCACTCTTCTTTACTAGCTTTTAGCTTTACATTTGTCCTTCAGAATATTTTGAAGAATAACTTTCAGTTTCAGAAATAAACAGTTTTCTTTGATTTCCCAAAAACTATGATTAGTAGAATGTTTACCTTTTTCTTCTCAGCGGTTCATTTCCAATCTGTCCTCTCTACGTGGTGTTGGTCGAAAGAAATGGAAGTAACATACAAATTATTTGTCAAATCCAAACGGCTAAGGTGAGAGTGATAGGCAGATTTTCATGACAAGAAATTTTATCACTTCTAGCAATTTCGTAAATTTAAAAAAAGGTATTATCATCCCAAATTTTTCAATTTAATAGAGATATTTTAAAAACCAAGGCTCGTAGAAAGTTGCAATTTTTAATCTGAACGCAGAAATAAGAGATCTTTCCATTGAGGTGAAAATCAATCTAAATGATGCAAATTAATTTTAAGGATTTGACACATAACTTCTTGGAGCGTGACAATGGAAATTTCACATTCTTCTATCAATAAACTGTATGTAAGTCATCTGTAGCTGTATTTGCTTAGAATAAAGACATTTGCAAGATGTTTAGCGTAGATGTCAGTCTTCTATTTCGGGTTCTCTGTCCAATTTCCATCTTAAGATTTTATCGGCTGGTTTTGTGTCTGCGGTCTTTTTAGACGCTTGGCTGCTTTCTATATAGAGAATTCGTCAGAAGCATCCGTCATCAAACTTTTCAGGAATCTATCAAGTTAATCATTTTTGAATTCCTTTTCTTAGTTCATCTCTCGAAACATTTGTATCCAAACAGTTTTTACTGAGTTTTGATCCAATGTAAATTCACAGGTCTACAAAAAAAAAAATTTTTGGTGCCTTGAGTTTTGCAGCTGATTTTATTTGTACTTCTAACGCTGATTTCAAAACTGAAAACCATTTTTCCCTTGCAGCTCTAGTTTTTGAGTTACAGAAATATTCAATTTACCCTAATTTAAAAAATTCATATGAAAGCATGATCAAGATAAATCTTGGGCACCACCATGTAGTTTGCAAAACATGTACTGAACATCTACATCATCAGTGGACTAATTGGGAAAGGAGGAGTCTGAAATTTGGTGCGCCTATGGTTTGGAGAGAACCAAAAAATCACTATGACGACTGTTATTTCTGTCTAGCGAATATCAGAGGCATCAATAGTAAAAACCGAAGCAAGTGGATGTATCCTGATTTAGATTCTGCTCGACGGCCCATCCCTCATTCCGATGAAGTTCCCATACCAACATTTCATCAGCTAGCAGATCTTTCGGAGGATGAAGACAGTGAATATGAGGAAAATGCATCAAGTCCCCAACGATTTAACCAAAGTGAGTTAAGTGATCTCATCAGGAATCTTTACCTCTCAAAACAATCTTCTGAGTTACTGGTATGGGTATCCCGGCTATAAAAGGAAAAATCTACTTTATGAAGGAACTACAATAACGTTCTAAAAGGGTAAACGGGCAGCAGAGTTGCTTACGTTCTATACTCTCAGGATGACGATCTCGTTTTCTGTCAGGATGTTAAAGGTCTCTTAACAAAAATGGGCCTTTCCGAGTATGATCCAGATCGTTGGCGTCTGTTAATTGACAGTTCCAAGCGAAGTTTGAAGTGTGTGCTTTTACACAATGGTAACGAATTGAGATCAATACCTATTGCTCACTCACCCAAATGAAAGAAGAGTACAAGAATATAGTTATAGTCTTGGAAAAGATTAAGTATCACGAAAATGGGTGGGTCATTTGTGTTGACTTGAAAATGGTTAACTTTCTCCTTGGACAGCAAGGTGGATACATAAAATATCCCTGCTTCTTGTGCCTTTGGGAAAGATCACTGGGTAAAAAAAGATTGGCCTGAAAGAGAGAACATGGTTGTTGGAGGAAAAAATGTTATTAATGAGCCTTTGGTTGATCGGAATAAAATAATCCCGCCTCCACTTCATATAAAACTTGGCTTAATGAAGCAATTTGTTAAGGCTCTAGATAAGGATTCATCATGTTTTAAATTCATATCTACGAAGATGCAAGGATTAAGCATTGAAAAAATAAAAGCTGGCATATGTGTCAGTTGTCGAAAACTTTCTCAGTCAACAAGAAGGCTTCAAATTATAAGGTTTTAATTCAGAACATGCTGACTGCTTTTCGTGAGCTTGGATGCAACATGAGCATCAAGGTGCATTACTTGCCATTTGGACCGGTTTCCTGAAAACTTGGGAGACTTGAGTGAAGAGCAAGGTGAACGATTTATAAGGACAATGGAAGAACGATACCAGGGCAAGTGGGATACGCATATGATGGCAGATTACTGCTGGAATCTGCTAAGAGATTGTCCGAAAAAACCACAATGCGGATCAAGCAAAAAAACGAAACTTCTTGGGTTCCAGTCCATCAAATCAGCAGTGAAAAATATATTGTATTCGTATTTGAAATGTACTCGCTAGAATATTGTTAATAGAATTATTATTTTTTTATATTTATATGTAAATGTCACTAAATGAGCTTGGATTTTCAAAGAAAAATGTTTTACTTTCTTCTTTTCACAATTATTTTGGGTATTTACAAGTGGTGTCAGGCTTGCAACACCCTACCCCATAACATGAAAACGGGAGCTGCTATAGACACAAGCCGATTGCAGATTCGTATTCAGGAGGTCGAATTTACTAAAGAACAGTTCAAAAAGTATCGGCACCAAAATGTGTGTAGACCTGTGTTATGATTCTGGAATTCGGGAAAATAAGTGTTTACAAAATTTGCACCACACTTGGGATACTATATAAAATTTAAAATATGTTTTACAATTGTCAGAAATACTATTTTGATGTCAGATTGAAGTTCAACCATCATTAAATAATAATTCAAAGCTTCAAACTATAATTTTAAGGTTATTTTGAGTAGTAGACTTTGAATTTGGTTGGCAACTTCGAACTGTCAATATTACCAAATTTCGATCAGATTTAGTAAAAAAGCATTTACGATAAAAAATATGGCAAATATTATGCATGCAGTGAAATGAACCACTTGCATATGACATTATTCATTCAAGCACATACATATTGACAGACATTTGGTATTCTTTGGATTAGAAATTACTTTCTAGATCGTCTTAAGTCACTTTTTAGCTTAAGCTTGGCTTTCATTCACAATTAAACAAAATGTAAATCAGCAGCTAGTTACTGACTTATGAATTAAAAAATTGTAATTCATGAGCAAGTAAATGACTCATGAATTAAAAAAAAAATTAATTCATAAGCTAATGGATGAATTCTGATTAGAAAAATTGTGAATTATGGAAAATTTATTATAAGCTAGCATGATAATTTTATGATTTACAAACAAGATTTGAAAGCTAAAAAGAGATTCAAAATCTAATTTTATACTTACTAAGCAGGTATACCAAAAGTTTCAAAGTACTTATTTAAGAAAACGGAATGCTTTTTTTCCAATTTTATTGAAAAAGTATATTGAAAACTACGTTCGTTAATAATTAAATAATTATGTAGTCAAAATAAGCTTAAGAATTTCCAATTCATCAACTAGCTTATGAATTAAATTTTTTTAGTTCATAAGTCACAAACTTGCTCATGAATTCATTTTTTTTTTAATTCACAAGTCATCTATCGACTTAAGACTTAATGTTTTTTTAACTCAAAAATTCGCAACCCCGCCCAGGGCTCCGTTTTGTCTCCGACTCTTTTCCTCATTTTTATAAATGATCTCTTGCCTGAGATTCATTGTTTTGTTGACTGCTCTACTTTCAGCTTCTCATACTCGTTCTCAAATTCACGTTCATCTCCTTCGGAAGTGGAACTGCAACGATATCTCATGATTAGCACATTTAACTCCGATCTTTACAGCATTATCAAATGGGGTATAAGAAATCGTGTGGAATAATGCTTCAAAAACTCGCTGTTTATTGTCGTTGAAGTCAAATGTACAAATTTCATAAAAATTTTAGATTTTCATAAATATATTATTTTATTACTATATTGTAGGTACCTACTTGTTAATTACATATTCTTTATTGTAATTACAATAAATATGTTATAACTAAATAATATTTGCTCTTAGGGATAGGACCTATCGGAACAATTTCATAAAGCTAATCGCAAAAACAAAACATCATAAAGATGTTGCAACGAATACCTATTTTGCAAATTTGAATAATGTTACCAAAAGTTGGAAAATATTCACTGAGAGGCCGTTTTTGGTGCTTCCCATTTGGGCATTTTTATTCCGAAATTAATTCTTAGACATAGACTTTTACTACGGGCCCTGTAATGGAGGCCATCATTCGGTTCGCTAATTATCATTAATGCAACAAGAAGAAAAAGAGTGTAAGTGACTCCATAAATTTACCTAACAATAGAGTTATAATAAGTTCTAGGTTCGCCTAGTGGTCTAAATCAGCAAAACTAAATCCGGCACATATTAATACGTGAAGTTATAACTTGTTGCACTTTTGCGATCATAGGAAAAAGAGTTATACGAAAACATAAGGACCCCAGCAACACTCAATTGGTACCTACGTTAACTATACTACATAATTATAACCAAAACGCTCTCAGAGGGTGATATGTGCTACTCATTCGTAACTTGTTTTCAACACACTTCGACCTTGGACCCATCAATAACTCAAACTTGCTCCGTTAGTCCGTTTTCTGCCCTATACACATAGCTTAATCGTTAATCCAATGCCTACTATTTACCGCGCAGCGCGAAAAACAGGTTCAGACAAGTATGAGGCAAGTGCCGCGTGGCGCGTGCCACGGGTGAAACAAAAACAGCTAGGTACGTATTATATTTTGACGGCGCGTGCGAGTGAGAAAACTGCGAAGAGATTCGTTTCGTTTGATCATTTCATTATGCCGGTCGTCCACTATGTGCGCGATAAGTTCAACCAACTTCAACAACTTACGTAATTCACGTTGAGCAACTAAAGTTGAACAAAATGCGTTTGGAACCCCGTACAGTTGACTCCGCTTAACTGCAACCCCAAAATGCAAAAGAATCGTTGCAATTAAGCGGATTTTTCACTTAAGCGAACTTCGGATAACTGCAACCTTGTTGCACTTAAGCGAACTTCGGATAAATGCAACTCTTTTTCATTTAAGCGGAGTTGTTTTCAAATTATATTTACTTTTATGCATATTTCGTCGGCTGGATGCTATCTTGTTCAATGTCCATTTTTCAAAATGTTGGGAAATCGATTTTTAAAGTTCAAATTAAAAGTTTTTGTGTATGTAAGAAAATATTTGATTGGTATTATTTTTTTTCTGAAAGCCTTGACAATTTTGTTTATAAATCAAGCTACAGAAATTGTTTTTATTTTATTTTGAATAAAGCCTAGTTCTCAGTTCAGGTGAAAATGAAAATTTCATATAAAAGTGACTGCTAGTTCACTGGCATGAAATCCGCAACGAGAGGTGAGTACTAAAATGTGGATTGGAAAAACAAATATGTTCCACAACTTTTTTCACGCTATGATTTTCATTTCTCAATGTGCAACCATCAGCAAAAAGTTTAAGGCAACGTGGAAAACTGTGATATTTGTCAGTTGATTTGAATATTTTGTTTCAAAACAAAAAATGAAAATTTATAAACAGAAAGAACGAACCAGTTTAAAAATAATTGTCATTTTTTTTTCATTCAAAGTGAGTATCAAAAATTCACGTGGAAAAGTGTATTCTATTTTCATTTTTATTCTTCGCGTGTAATTTGGAACGTATTAATTTTTCATTTCACGCTAGGTGAGTACTAGGCTTAAGTTATAAATTAAAATCAACGAGGAAGTCATTTATATGTATGGATATTGTACAAGATAGAAATTATGCATTTTTTTTTTAATATACTAACAATTGTTCAATATAATACAAAAAAAGATGAAAAGCAGTTTATTGAACAAAAATGAATTGAAAAATCGTTAAAAAAGTGTCTTATTGAACAAAACAGTTCTCTGTAAATTGAAAACTAAAAGAGATAGAACAAAATGGTTTGCTCCAAATGAAAGAGCGTCCCAAAATTACGACTGTGACGATTGGAATGACTGATGGAAGGGTGATAATGTAACTTCATATTGTAACTTCAAATGTAAAATTTTATGTGTGTTCGTTTGAAAATTTTTGGACACGTTCTAAGTTGCACTTAAGCGGAGTTATTTTAATACAAACTGTTTAATTGGGGGGGAAAAATTGTTTCAAATAAAAGGAGTGTTCACTTAAACGGAGTTCCAATTAAGCGAACTTATTTATTTGGAAAAGAGTACAAAATAAATCGGTGATAGATGTATTGTTTCAGATATCCGATATTTTCAGTTAAGCGGAGTGCAGATAAGCGGAGTCGACTGTACACATAATTGACCAACTTTCCCATATGTTGATTAACCCCGCACACCTAGTTGATCAACTCTTAAAACTTATTCCAGTGTTGAATAGCTCCGTACACCTAGTTGACCAACTTACTCAAATGTTGAATAACCTCGTACACTAGTTGATAAACTTGTTCGATTTTGACAGAATTTGGTGCTCAACCAGTTGATGAAGGAGTTGATACCTTCGTACACTTAACCAAGGATCACTCGTTGGGGAACGCGTTGAACGCTCCACGATTAACAAAAATCTCAAACGCCAAAACTAAAATAATTTTGACTTCAGTTCGGTACATACATTTATTGTCGACGCACGTCTTCGCTTTAAAATATTCTTAAATTTGTTCTGTATGAGTATGATTTCCTCTTAGAAAAAAAAGTGGCTGCCGCATTAATAATATTAGAAAATGAACGACAAAGGAAGAAAAAACAGCCAAGACGATTCTGGGTAGATAATTTTTTCTTGAGTCGCGAAGAAAATTGTTTTTTCAATGAAATATATGAGAAATTAAAATTAAAATAAACTACAGTTTGCAAGTTGCAACAACTGCAAGTTTATGGCAACGCAATAGTTCAACCACGTAGACACATTTCACTGCAACAAATGCAACACAACACAATATTACGTCAAGAAATCTCAAAGAAAATTTAAAAGTTGATCAACGCGTTGAAGAAATAATGTGCAACACATTAGGTGCGTTTTATTATTCACAAATCTATCTGGATCCGGATCTGGATCTTCCCTTGAAAATAAAACGATAAGGATCTTAGTGACAGCAGTGTTATAAGCCCGTCTCTTTTTATCCTTGGATTTGTAAATTTTAAATTATTTCTTGTCTCTTTTCTTTACACTGTAGTTTACACTACCTTACCATAAAAAGCCATCTACTCGCCAGTGTAATAACTGATTTTTGGATCTTTGAATTAGATCCCGATAGAAAACAGGATCCCAAATTGTTTTTGTAATACATGTTAAAACTTAATCCAGATCCGGATCCAGATAGATTTGTGAATAATAAAACGCACCTATTATCTTGAAAATGTTGCTCAACGTGTTGATCGAACATTTTCAAGGAGCAACACGTGCTCGTACACTACCCGTACACTTGTTGCGCAATTCGTTGAGCAACGGCCAATAACTAGATCCAACCCGTTGGTTGAACAGAATTGAAGGCACCGTACATTAGAGTTGAATGCGTTGAATTCGAAATTTGTGCGTTGATCGCCTAGTGGACGACCGGCATTACTTAGCGCCGGTGCTCAGAGTAAAAAAATATAAAAAAATTGCAATTTTTATCACATGTTAACGGATTAACGATTAACGTTAACTTGCGTTAATACTTCCGAAATTTAACGCTTTAACGTTTAACGAATTTAACTTCTTTAATAGCGGATTAACGATTAACGAAGTTAACTGTTTGATTAACGGTGCCCAGCTATGCCTATACATAATGTAAATTATCAAAAACGCTTCGTGTCTATTTGTTGCGTTAAAATACGAAGACACATAAAATAATATGCACGACTGGATCGCACGAACTTTCTCTTATGTAAAATACTAAGAATTTCAAAAATTAATGTTATTAGAGAAAAAGCATAAAATTCATTTTTTAAATGACTAAAACTCCTTTAGTAGTTGGAACTAAACACAGGATGCCATGTGTTTTGAGCAAATATTAGTTTATGCAAGAACAAAATTGTTATTCGTTTTTGTGGTTTCTTAAAAAAATAAGCTTTTGTATACAAAATTTTTAAAACATATTTAAGAAAAAATTTTGGTGCGCATATTTAAACTTTTTATTATTGTTCGAATAAAAATTTAATTTACAAAAAAAAATGTTGAGCATTTTTTGAGGAATCGAATTTTCAAAAAAAAAATAATTTTTTTCTTTCAAAAATTCAAAAAATATTTTTTTTTAAGTCTTAAAATGCAATGTTTTTTTAAACTTTTTAGAAGCTTCTCTAAAAGTAAAGATTAATTGAAGAAAAAAAAAACTATCAAAATTCTCGGAGCCATTTTTGAGAAAAATACGATTTTCGAAAACCATTTTTTAACATTTTTATTGTTTGTACCTTTATTTTTAGGTAAAACAAATTTTTTTCCTCAGATCTTGTAGATTATATTAAGAAACTTTTATTTATCAAGTTTAAAAAAAATCGAGCATGGGGTTTTCGATATATTGAGTTTCCAGAAAAAAATTTTCAAATTTTATTTTCAAAAAAATAAAACTTAAAATTTGTATACTTACGCAATAATATTTAAACCTTGGAGGGGATTCATAATGATTAAAATCGTTTGTACTGTTTTCGAGAAAATCAAAAACCAAAAAATTTGTTCCAAGGGGGTTTCCAAGAATAACCATTTTGTTGAAAATTTTTTTCAACCTTTACCTAAAATGACGAAATGAAATCTTATGAATTTTTTTTCAAAATTCTGTGGGACAGTTTTTGAGAAAAAAATATTTATATGATTTCGAAATAAAATCGTATGGCAGGTACCGTTATTTTTTTGTCTTAAAAAGAAAAGGAAAAAAAAAAACGTGTGGGGAAAAAAATTCAAAACGATAAATCTACCAAGCATTTTAGGCCGTAGTCGAACAGACAGACAGACAGAATTTTGGGACCCACATTTTTCGTCTTCGCTATCATAGTAATATTAACTTTGATAAAAATCTTGAGTTCGATTTTTTTTACGAATGCATTACTTGCTTTATAGTACCTATAAGTCGTAAGAAAAAACAACACTAGCAGAAGAATTTATGGCACGAAAATAACACTTTTTTTTTCTTTAACGAAATGAACCCTTATTTTTTTGGTCGTTTGGGGGGGTGGGGGTTGAACCCCTAAAACCCCTACCTGTGTTCGCCCCTGAAAAATGTTATTCAGAAAATTTAAACATAAAAGAGTCACTTGCAGAATCTCCACTTCAAAGTTTACTCGATCACACTACCCAAAGCTTATTCAAATCTATTGAAGATGTTGTTGATAGTTTACATTCTAATTAAATGCAGGACCTTCGTCTTATTTCCAAATGGGGTTGCGAGAGAAGCTCGGGCATAAGCGTGTTTTTTGTTTATTTAAATTCTATATTTTGTAACATTGGCGCAAAATTTTAAACAATTTAGAAATATGTTAAAGCCATTTTAGTAAGTTACTAAAGATTTTGCTAATTTTACTATTTTAACATCTTACTATCTCTTAACATTTTACCAAAGTTAAAATCAGAAACTGGCTACTTTAACTTTTAGTAACTTTCTAAAAGTTCATATGAAATGTCATTTTCTACAAAAACATCTCTTGGCAATTTTATTTGAAAGAGTTAAATTGTGTTTTTTTATGATTCGTTAGCTAATTGTTCTTAAAAGTAAATAAAATAATATAAAATGTTTTCGGAAGACGAAGATTTTGATATACATATATGTTTGAAGACCAAGTTTTATGCAGTAAAGTGCGATAATTTAAATGCCGAGCAAATTATATTGAAGACCTGGACGATGGAAAGTAAAATTTGAGTTCTTGGCTAAAAACCTAATCATCCAAGACCGAATTACAAGTCGTGGGCTTCTGATTGCACCAGAATTTCAAGCACCTACTATTTACATTACACTTCTTTGGGAGAAATATCCATGAGGCTGATGCTTGTAAGTTTACTTCCTAATGGAACACAAAGGATATATCTATGTACACCAATTAATCTTATAGGAGCATTACATGGAATGGTCCAGTCCCCAATTTAGAAAATGATAAAAAAAAAACATTTCGAAAAATGTTTTCACAAATAAACAAATAACACAATAAATTGTGGGTTGTCCCTTTGACTTTTGAGTTGCCGACATTTCAAATTATTAGGCCTGTTCCCCATATTTGGTTTTGTTTGTTTTGCTAATTTTCACAAACTGTCATGATTTAACCGTATTCAGATGCTCCGTTTTAAATAAAAAGAAATTAGTATTTTACTAGTTAGTAAGTTTTAAGTTAGTAGGTTTAACATTTTCGAAGAGCTAGTAAATTACTAAAAGTTTAACAAATTGCTAGCTAGTATGGTGCTAAGTCCTTAACAATAGGTTCTTTAAAATTTTGCCCCATTGTCGTTATTATTTTTTTTTACAACTAACTTTAATCAAAAAATGTTCCTTTTGCATTCGTAATAGTTTAATCTGATAAATAAAAGCATTTATTACACTGGAAACACAAAAAATAATTTTGGCCACGTTTTTGGGATTCTCTGCCACTGTGCACTTATTGGATAGAATTCAATGTTGGTAGGGGAATTTAAAAATGCAACCTACCAAGTTTAAAGACAAAACTATAGCCGTTTGGGTTGTAGTAGATCAGGCAGACAAGAATTACGAGAAGCACTTTTTCGTCTTCCCTATCATCGATTTTTTTACGAATTGAAAAAGTAAGCAAAATCCTATATCTGTAAAAATTAATTATCAAGTAAAAATTGATTTTCTGGTCTGGTTGTTTGTTTGCTGGAAGTTTGACACAACCATTATTCCTTTCATGAATTTATAACAACTATTCAAAGTGCTTTAAATTTCCACGGTATTTTGATAAAACTAAGAAAGGTTAACCTCTGGCATACGATTTCTTCAACATCGTTCTGGAAAGAATAGTGCAAGCCTCCCGTGTCAATACTATGATATCAATATTTCTAAAGTCCTTCACATTGCTAAGATTCGCCGACGATATTGGCTATATTGGAAGAAACACACATGATGTCAGTGGCACGTGTCTGAACATCGAGATGAAAGCGAAGAAAATGGGCTTAACGTTAATTGAGGGCAAGACCAAGTATATGCTGTTATCATGAAAGAACACCCAACATCAAAAAGTCTTGGACAGAACGCCCCCATATAGAGCTATTACATTGAAGTAGCCAAGGATTTTATCTATCTAGGCGCTACTATTAATTCAGACAATGACACCAGGGCTTACATATATAAAACGGAGAATAACTCTTGTCAATCGCATGGTGCAGAGACATGGACTTTCTCAAAAGTGGATGAGAACGTTTAAGAATGTTTCGAGAGGAAAATTCTCGGTTGTTTTTTGGTCCCGTCTGGAGGAGAAGATACAACAACGAACTCTACGTGAAACTGAAATAGTCAAACATTTTAAAGTCCAACGACTGAGATGACTGACACATGTAGAGCGAGTGGACCCAAATGTTCTGACCTTAAAAGTCTTCGAATCCGACTTGGAGGGACAGCGGAGTAGAGGAAGATCGCGACTAAGTGGGAGAAGAGACCGCTGTCTATGGACCACCTTAAGTAAATAGGCAAGTGGTTTAGTTTGTTATTTTTTTAATAACATTTTAGACATCTAGTTTTTCCAAATTATTAAATTTTGCCATAATGGCAAAAGACTTAAAAAATTAGAAATCATCATTGTCTTCCTCATTCGTTTGTTTTAAAATATTTAGCATTTCCTTTTCAAACAAACAGGATGATTTTTGTTAGCTGAAACCAAGAATTCGATGTCTATTTGACCCATTTTTCATCAATTTCGTTCCGCGATGATCGCTCAAGAAAATCGCTCAGAAACTACATAAATGGATTTCATAGCATTTTATTCAATGAGAGCAGTGTCATCCATGCCTGACTTTAGCATATAAAATTAATTTTTATAAAGAAAAAGTAACCTAAAGATCAGTGTTCTGAGAGGTGTACAGTAAATCCTGCTTAGATGTCTTCATATTAAAACCCAGCAACATTCTCTTAAATGAAAATTATTTACTATCTGAAAAAAAAAAAAAAACTAGCTGGGACTTTCTGTCAAGTTTTCTCAAATACTAAAACAACAAAATAATTTATTAATTAAAACACAAAAAACATCTTTTATTGGAAGCGTTCCTTAAGGCCACAAATAATTACCTTATTCATTAACGAATCATAAACCTAAGTGAAATAATAATGAAATAAAAAAAAGAGTTCAAAGCACGCATTTATGAACACGCGTGTTCTTTTTGCAACTACGGAAGCATGGATACGTGAGATGAACCACAGTGGAGCCGCGGTGGCGGTCTTCATTTATGTGTCCCAATCCCAAGTCCCAAGGGTAAAATTGACACAATCGACCATAAAAATTCCACAACATACAGGGTGTTTAAGAATATTATTCCTTAATTTCATATTTGAATACATACGAATAGAATGTTTTCTTTTAGATACTTGCGGAATCAGTTTTAAACTATGATAATTGTAAAATTATCAGATTTTACTCTAAGGGGTTTGAGGGTTTTATATTCGTCTCAAAAACACTTGAGTATCAAACTCAAGAATTTTTTTTTCATCAATGCGACTCTTGATGCGGAAAAAGAATTTTTTTTATTTGTTACGTGCAGATGGTGCGTTCACGGATTCAAATTTTTAAAGTAAGACTGATCTCCGATTTCCCGTGTCTATTTCTGTTATCGAGACCTATAGGATCCGTCCGACGAACCGAACAGCGTTTTCTTAAAAGGTTTGGTTCTGTTTTACAATTAGATACTTGGAAACTATAACTCATTTATGTTATGGAATAATTTACTCGACATGGTTTTGCCTTGCCATTTCAGTTTGTAAACCAGTAACCAGTGTTCATGCTTCCTCAATATTACTCCCAATACTCTGAGTCGCAAATTGAAGAGCAATTTCTCCAATGTTCAATCATAGTACCTAATCTTTTTACCTTAAGACAAGCTGTAGATTCTATAACGGATACGTTTAAATAAACATACTAAAAGCAATAGTCCTGTTCGCTGTTCTTATTGGACAACAAATCTGTCGAAGTACCGACAATTATGCAGTCACATAGTTCTTCAGTTTAAAACCAACCTTTTACATGAATTGGGAATCCCTCAGGTTTGTTTAAACATCTTGTTCTGGAAACTAGGAAGATCCAATTACTTCTACAGCTGCGGCTTCTTGATCATTTGAAGTGCAGAAACTTCTCATTTTTAAAAAGAATAAATACATTTTGTATTATAAATGAGTATTTTGAGACACTCATGTCCACTAGTGGTGAATAGTAGAAGGCAGATAGAAATGGCGGCCACTACCAGTCTTGCTTAATAACCCAATTAGCGCTGCATTGCTCCGTTTTTATAACATAGACCTTTTCGACATGTGTAAATTTGAATGGAATATGGTGGGAGATACCCTCTGCCTAAAGTTGTTTCGCTCGCGGTCTTAAAATCAAGAAGTACCCTTTACAGAAGTCGTCGAGCCCGTTGGTCATGCTCAAATAACAGATCATGTCTTTGACCATTAGTTCAGAAAAAGTTTGTTAAGGTCGTCCAGGGAAAACTTTCCGAATGCCTAGGTTAGGTAATTTCAAGTGGCTGCCAGCGTAGCAGCTGACACACTTAGATCTGGGTTAGTTCATTGTGATACCACATAAATTTAGAGACTTTGTCCCTAATCGTTAAACTATTTGGAGCTCCTAATTAAGAAGGAGAGACTATAAATGTCTATATTAATTAGATCAATAAGTTTCTCGAAAAAAAATTCTCCAATATGGAGTCAACGTCTATGAGATAGAGCAGGGCAAATAGAAGATGAAGAATTGATTCTACGTTTTCTTGGTCTACACAGGTTCTGCAAAAATCGTTTGAATAAACGAAAAACCTTGATGCGTGTTTGCCTTTACCGAATAACTATTTGGGTTCTAATTTTAGTCAGAGCAGGACATTTATAGGGGGAATTAGTGACTGTTTCTTTCAGGATATATAACGACGTCGTTTTCAACGACTTGTCAATAACCAAGAAAATTCGATATACAATTTGTTTCATTATTTCTTAATTTGATGTTAGAAGTGAAGTGACACCCTGTTTTACACTCTACACTCCACAATACCCACAGAGGGGAAATTTCAATTTTTCATCTTGAAAATTTATTACATCAATAAAATTTCATTTGGATCGCAGAAAACAGAATCATTGCATATACGAACCTCTTCCGTCACGACACCCCTCATCAGCATGATCACAGGGGACAGTGGAACTGAATCTCGACCATTTCGTCGAATGGACTTAATGAGTAATTGCTACCATCTACGCAATACGTTATCAGCACCATAATTAAATAACGTCAGGTGGCCCCGAACCACGAGGATGAGACCGGCCGAGTCGTGTCGTTGTCGCAGAGTATCGCGGAGTATCGTTCCAAAGATCGGGAGCAGGATTATCTGAAATTAAAATATCACCCCACGGTATGAAATCGATTGCCAGGCGATTATTTATCTTTTAAAATCTGGTTGGCTGACCCCCTTGCCACCCGGGGGGAATTCGACTACTGGACGTTGCATATACCTTCATGTGACTGATGTTATGATAGATCAAAATGATTCACTACAGCATGCACGCAAGAGTCAGAATTTTGAAATCGACAATTATTGGCGATGGTGTTGGTCGGTTAGTTGGCACCATATAGTGATGCTGGCTGGGGAATAGTCAGTTTAATGTGTTACTTATCGCCAGTGGTACCAGCAGCTTGGTGTGTCCAAGGGCAGATTTTGTGCCATTCGCCATGGGAATAAATATTCAAAAAGCCTCCGGAGCTACCGTTGGGGGTCAAACGGTTTCACTGTAGGTAAATAACTCGAAGGTGGCGAAACGTATGCAGTTCATCAACTGTATGTACTGATTCGCCAAGTGATTTCTCACCGAAATCATCGATCAAAAGGCAAAGGATGACTTCATTTTTGATTGTGACTTTAAGGCATTAAATCGGATATAAACAGCGAAATTGAACTTGCTAACTTTTTGCGGAGAAAAACAGGAAAACTTTAAAAATATATAAATACATATTTGAAATTCAAGATTGATTGTGCAATGATCCCCTCTTTAGATTTTATTTAGGTTTGCCTCGTACTCAAAACGTTGGCTATTACGCCGTCGTTTGCCTCTATAAGCGAGAACGCTATATTATAGAGCGAGCAGAGAATAATGAAGATAGTTCCACTCTAAGCGAGTAGCTCTTTAAAATGGAACAATCTTGAATCAAAAGTATGTTCTAAATCGAGCGAGTTGCTCTTGGAAATAATAACACACTGGTTGGCGATTCTATATTGACAACATTTATTTAAAATTTTCATTTGTCTTTTATACAAAATTTTGTGTTCAATTTACATTCAACTATTCATTCAATTTCATAATCCCACGGCCTTCGACAATTGAACCCCAATCACTTCACACCTTTCTCTAGCATATCGCCATATCAGCATTATTGTCCAGACGCGCAAATGTATGTATCTCATATATTTAGCAA
This sequence comes from Philhelius festivus, assembly GCA_963931855.1. Classification (NCBI taxonomy): domain Eukaryota; kingdom Metazoa; phylum Arthropoda; class Insecta; order Diptera; family Syrphidae; genus Philhelius; species Philhelius festivus. The sequence continues at coordinate 4,336 of CAWVOZ010000065.1, read as the reverse complement.
CGAGGGCCATGCAGTAGATATTCCAAATACGTTTGGTGGTAACATGAACCCTTAATATTTTCGTTTGTTGTTTGTCGCTTGCCTTCGGTCATTCGCTCCTTAGAAGTGTATGCACTTGAAATAGTATCTCATGCAGCGATGGCAATGCACTTGGAGTATATTTATGTGAATGCTTATCACATTGAATAGATGAGCAACGTATTTTTGATGGATAAAAATTAAATGGTTTAAGTTGATATGGCGCTATGCGTACGTTGGGAGGTTTCAATTATCGAAGCTCGAAATAATAAATGATCACTGGTGCGATCCCTTCACAATTGAAGCTTCCACAATCTTTCATTAATTTCAGGGATTATTTCGTTTTGAGGCTTCTTTGATCAGCTTTACTTTATGTAGAAGATACTTTCACTACCAAGTCAGCAAAAAATATGCTATTATAAGCCAGTAAGCCAATTCCAGTGGATACAATATTAATGCTTAAATGTTTTTGGTCTAAGCAAAGATTAAAGAAGGCGCAAGTAGGAAACATTGATACACAATATACGCGCCCCTTATTTGATATTTTTTATCGGTGTGCTATTTCCCAGCTCGTTTTCGAGCGAACCTCTCCACTATTGATCAAATTTTCGTACTCAGCACTAGCACTAGGAGTTTTATTGATACAAATAAGTGTTTTTACATCTTTTTCGTTGACTTAAGAGCGGCTTTCGATACGATCAATAGAAGTTCCCTATTTTATAAACTCTCAGAGATTAGTCTGTCAACGAAACTTTTACAATTCTACGGAAAAATCGTTGAAAACATGACTACATCTGTATAAAAAGGCTCCTTAAAATGAAGCGAATTTAGATGTGATAAAGGTGTTCCTCAAGGATGTGTTTTAAGCCCCCTCATTTTTGCTTTATTTATTAACGATGTAGAAAATCACATACTTCATGGAATCCTCTTTGGAGATGTATCTGTCAAAGATTTGCTCTACGCAGATAATTTAGTGATTTTCAATTCAGATTCAGATTAAAAAGTTGAAAAGGTTCTGTAGTTTGTGGGATCTTAAGATAAATACTTCCAAATCGAAAATAATGTTTTCCAGGTATAGGAACAGATCTATTGAGAACAAATCTATTGGTTATACACGAAACTGGACACTAGATTATTGAAGTGGATGATGAACTTAAGTTTCTTGGATATTATAATAATAACATACAACTTCAATGTTCACGCTCATATTAAAGCAAAAACAATACTGCGAAAACTGCAATAAATACTAGATGGTGTCAGTATTTTACCAAACAATTTCGTGGATCCAGTTTCAAAACTCGAAGTCTTCAACGCTACAGTGAAAAGTCGCCTCTGCTATGGGAATGAAGTGTACGGGTGTACGATTTGTAAATCTTTTAATCAAATTAACAAAACTACTTTAAGGTAAAAAAAGTATCAAGTTGTATCATACTAATACCTTAAGGTACTAATACGGTCTAGAATGCCAAAAAAACGCACGATTTTTGGGAATTTTTTTCTCGGAAACCTTATTAGATAATAACATAATTTTTTTTTAATAATGAATACGAGTACATGCGTCAAGAGTAGAAAAAAAAATGTTTTCTTTTTAATTTTTGCCGAATTATAGAGGGCCCAACGTCGACTCATCAAAAAATACATGGTCCCATGGCGGACAGTTAATCTCTGGATCTACTGAACCGATTTTCAAAAACCTTATTACAACTTGATTGTTTTTATGTTTCTAAGACAATTTACCACAATTTGACCAAAAAATTATGAACAAAAAAATGGCGACCCCAAAATGGCCAACAAAATTTCCAAAAAAATTTTTTTTTTTCAAAGCTCGATATTTTTTCTTGTTTTGACTTTTTAAACAAATTGTGGTAAATTGTCTCGTAAGAAACCTTCCTTTAAATAACCCACTTTCTTTTTTTTTGTTTCAGTCCATCCAATTCTGAGATTAACTGTCCGCCATGGGACCATGTAGTTTTTGATGAGTCGACGTTTGCCCCCTCTATAATTCGGCCAAAATTCGAAAATTAAAAAGAAAACATTTTTTTATACTCTTGACGCATGTATTTATTTTCTAAAACAAAAATTATGTTATTACCTAATAAGGTTTCCGAGAAAAAAATTCCCAAAAATCGTGTGTTTTTTTGGCATTCTAGACCGTACTAGTACTTTAAGAAAATGCTATTTAAAATTTTGCGCCTATGACCCGTACTCTCCTTTTCTACCAATCTTATATAAAAAAGACCTACAGAAGGTTACGAACGTTCGTTGCCGCTGTACCACTGATGGAAATGATAGATTCATCATGACGACTTCTCTCTGAAATTGACAACAGCACAAACAGACACGAGGAAGAGTCGCTGTTGAATAGACAGGCGAATGGGGAAGACTTAAAGAATAATAATACAATAAAACTACAATACAAATACAATACAAATACAATACAAATACAATACAAATACAATACAAATACAATACAAATACAATACAAATACAATACAAATACAATACAAATACAATACAAATACAATACAAATACAATACAAATACAATACAAATACAATACAAATACAATACAAATACAATACAAATACAATACAAATACAATACAAATACAATACAAATACAATACAAATACAATACAAATACAATACAAATACAATACAAATACAATACAAATACAATACAAATACAATACAAATACAATACAAATACAATACAAATACAATACAAATACAATACAAATACAATACAAATACAATACAAATACAATACAAATACAATACAATACAATACAAATACAATAAAAATACAATACAAATACAATACAAATACAATACAAATACAATACAAATACTATACAAATACAATACAAATACAATACAAATACAATACAAATACAATACAAATACAATACAAATACAATACAAATACAATACAAATACAATACAAATACAATACAAATACAATACAAATACAATACAAATACAATACAAATACAATACAAATACAATACAATACAATACAAATACAATACAAATACAATACAAATACAATACAAATACAATACAAATACAATACAAATACAATACAAATACAATACAAATACAATACAAATACAATACAAATACAATACAAATACAATACAAATACAATACAAATACAATACAAATACAATACAAATATAATACAAATACAATACAAATACAATACAATACAAATACAATACAAATACAATACAAATACAATACAAATACAATACAAATACAATACAAATACAATACAAATACAATACAAATACAATACAAATACAATACAAATACAATACAAATACAATACAAATACAATACAAATACAATACAAATACAATACAAATACAATACAAATACAATACAAATACAATACAAATACAATACAAATACAATACAAATACAATACAAATACAATACAAATACAATACAAATACAATACAAATACAATACAAATACAATACAAATACAATACAAATACAATACAAATACAATACAAATACAATAGCAAATACAATACAAATACAATACAAATACAATACAAATACAATACAAATACAATACAAATACAATACAAATACAATACAAATACAATACAAATACAATACAAATACAATACAAATACAATACAAATACAATACAAAAACAATACAAATACAATACAAATACAATACAAATACAATACAAATACAATACAAATACAATACAAATACACATACAATACACATACAATACACATACAATACCCATACAATACACATACAATACACATACAATGCACATACAATACACATACAATACACATACAATACACATACAATACACATACAATACACATACAATACACATACAATAACATACAATACACATACAATACACATACAATACACATACAATACACATACAATACACATACAATACACATACAATACACATACAATACACATACAATACACATACAATACACATACAATACACATACAATACCATACATACACATACAATACACATACAATACACATACAATACACATACAATACACATACAATACACATACAATACACATACAATACACATACAATACACATACAATACACATACAATACACATACAATACACATACAATACACATACAATACACATACAATACACATACAATACACATACAATACCATACAATACACATACAATACACATACAATACACATACAATACACATACAATACACATACAATACACATACAATACACATACAATACACATACAATACACATACAATACACATACAATACACA
>CAWVOZ010000064.1:0-26600 GCA_963931855.1 Philhelius festivus | reverse complement strand
CATGTTAAATTCTATGACAATTCATAAAGTTGGGACATTCAATCTCCCCCATTATCATAGGATTTAACAAAAACCAATTGGACATCTTTAGGTCTACCTAGGCTACCCCAAGTTAACCTGAAGTGTGACATTCCTAGAGATTACAATGAATGAACAACTTAAACATTTACAACTTCATATGGATTGTTCAAACACCATTACCACATCTCCTCTAAGCTTCTTCCATAAACCAATTACCAATGAACTACGGGAACAAGACTCAGACTCCGTGGCATCTCTGGAATTCATCAAACTCTTTGGCTTTGGACTTTGTCATGCAAACATATACAATTCTCACAAAGACAAGTGTCAAATACCAAAGAAGTCAATAATAAAGATGTACATACACAAGTTGCACCGGGACCCGGCCGGCGCCTTCGGCGCGAATGATAACCGAAGAAAACATTTTGAACAAAACCATTTATAAGTGAACATCATTTCAAAACATTTTCATGAACACACTCTATATGCATGTATGCACGATACGTACCTGAACGTGTATCTATACGACTGTGTACTGAGATCCAAATCCTGAGCAGATGCAGATAGCACATGACCCCCAACACTCAAGACCAAACCATATGTGGTCTTGTTAAATTCTATGACAATGCAAGAAGTTGGGACTTTCAATCTCCCCCATTATCATAGGATTTAACAAAACCCATATGGACATCTTTAGGTCTACCTAAGCTACCCCAAGTAAACCTGAAGTGTGACATTCCTAGAGATTACAATGAATGAACAACTAAAACATATACAACTTCATGTGGATTGTTCAAACACCATCACCACATCTCCTCTAAGCTTCTCCCTTACACCAATCACCAATGAACTAAGGGAACAAGAATCAGACTCCGTGGCATCTCTGGAATTCATCAAACTCTTTGGCTTTCGACTTTGTCATTCAAACATATACCATTCTCACAAAGACAAGTGTTAAATACCAAAGACGTCAATAATAAAGATGTACATACACAAGCTGCACCGGGACCCGGCCGGCGCCTTCGTCGGAGTTCACGACTTTGGCGTGAAAGATAACCGAAGAAAACATTTTGAAAAAAAACCATTTGTCAGTGAAAATCATTTCAAAACATTTTCATGAACATACTCCATATACATGTATGCAAGATACGTACCTGAACGTGTATCCAGACGACTGAGTACTGAGATCCAAATCCTGAGCAGATGCAGATTAGCACACGACCCTCAACACTCAAGACCAACCATATGTGGTTAAATTCTTTTACAATTCATAAAGTTGGGACTTTCAATGTCCCCATTGTCATAGGATTTAACAAAAACCATATGGACATCTTTTGGTCAACCTAGGCTACGCCAAGTTAACTTGAAGTATGACATTCCTAGAGATTACAATGAATGAACAACTAAAACATATACAACTTCATATGGATTGTTCAAACACCATCACCACATCTCCTCTAAGTTTCTTCCTTACACCAATTACCAATGAACTAAAGGAACAAGGCTCAGACTCCGTGGAATCTCTGGAATTGATCAAACTCATTAGCTTTCCACTTTGCCCTGCAAACATATACCATTCTCACAAAGACAAGTGTCAAATACCAAAGAAGTCAACAATAAAGATGTATATACACAAGCTGCACCGGGACCCGGCCGGCGCCTTCGTCGGAGTTCACGACTTCGGCGTGAAAGATAACCGAAGAAAACATTTTGAAAAAACCTATTTATCAGTGAAAATCATTACAAAACATTTTCATGAACATACTCCATATGCATGTATGCATGATACGTACCTGAACGTGTATCTAGACGACTGAGTACTGAGATCCAAATCCTGAGCAGATGCAGATAGTACACGACCCTCAACACTCAATACCAAACCATATGTGGTCATGTTAAATTCTATAACAATTCATAAAGTTGGGACTTTCAATCTCCCCCATTATCATTGGATTTAACAAAAACCATATGGACGTCTTTAGGTCTACCTAGGCTACCCCAAGTTAACCTGAAGTGTGACATTCCTAGAGATTACAATGAATGAACAACAAAAACATATACAACTTCATATGGATTGTTCAAACACCATCACCACATATCCTCCAAGTTTCTTCCTTACACCAATTACCAATGAACTAAAGCAACAAGGCTCAGACTCTGTGGCATCTATGGAATTCATCAAACTCTTTAGCTTTCCACTTTGTCCGGCAAACATATACCACTCTCACAAAGACAAGTGTTAAATACCAAAGAAGTCAATAATAAAGATGTACATACACAAGCTGCACCGGGACCCGGCCGGTGCCTTCGTCGGAGTTCACGCCTTCGGCAGGAAAGATAACCGAAGAAAACATTTTGAAAAAAACCATTTGTCAGTGAAAATCATTTCAAAACATTTTCATGAACATACTCCATATGCATGTATGCAAGATACGTACCTGAACGTGTATCTAGACGACTGAGTACTGAGATCCAAATCCTGAGCAGATGCAGATTCCACACGACCCTCAACACTCAAGACCCAACCATATGTGGTCATGTTAAATTCTATGACAATTCATAAAGTTGGGACTTTCAATCTCCCACATTATCATAGTATTTAACAAAAACCAATTGGACATCTTTAGGTCTACCTAGGCTACCCCAAGTTAACCTGAAGTATGACATTCCTAGAGATTACAATGAATGAACAACTAAAACATTTACAACTTCATGTGGATTGTTCAAACACCATCACCACATCTCCTCTAAGCTTCTTCCATAAACCAATTACCAATGAACTACGGGAACAAGACTCAGACTCCGTGGCATCTCTGGAATTCATCAAACTCTTTGGCTTTGGACTTTGTCATGCAAACATATACCATTCTCACAAAGACAAGTGTCAAATACCAAAGAAGTCAATAATAAAGATGTACATACACAAGTTGCACAGGGACCCGGCCGGCGCCTTCGGCGCAGGTCACGCCTTCGGCGCGAAAGATAACCGAAGAAAACATTTTGAACAAAACCATTTATAAGTGAACATCATTTCAAAACATTTTCATGAACACACTCTATATGCATGTATGCACGATACGTACCTGAACGTGTATCTAGACGACTGTGTACTGAGATCCAAATCCTGAGCAGATGCAGATAGCACACGACCCCCAACACTCAAGACCAAACCATATGTGGTCTTGTTAAATTCTATGACAATGCAAAAAGTTGGGACTTTCAATCTCCCCCATTATCATAGGATTTAACAAAACCCATATGGACATCTTTAGGTCTACCTAAGCTACCCCAAGTAAACCTGAAGTGTGACATTCCTAGAGATTACAATGAATGAACAACTAAAACATATACAACTTCATGTGGATTGTTCAAACACCATCACCACATCTCCTCTAAGCTTCTCCCTTACACCAATCACCAATGAACTAAGGGAACAAGACTCAGACTCCGTGGCATCTCTGGAATTCATCAAACTCTTTGGCTTTCGACTTTGTCATTCAAAGATATACCATTCTCACAAAGACAAGTGTTAAATACCAAAGACGTCAATAATAAAGATGTACATACACAAGTTGCACCGGGACCCGGCCGGCGCCTTCGTCGGAGTTCACGACTTTGGCGTGAAAGATAACCGAAGAAAACATTTTGAAAAAAACCATTTGTCAGTGAAAATCATTTCAAAACATTTTCATGAACATACTCCATATACATGTATGCAAGATACGTACCTGAACGTGTATCTAGACGACTGAGTACTGAGATCCAAATCCTGAGCAGATGCAGATAGCACACGACCCTCAACACTCAAGACCAAACCATATGTGGTCATGTTAAATTCTATGACAGTTCATAAAGTTGGGACTTTCAATCTCCCCCATTGTCATAGGATTTAACAAAAACCATATCGACATCTTTAGGTCGACCTAGGCTACCCCAAGTTAACCTAAAGTGTGACATTCCTAGAGATTACAATGAATGAACAACTAAAACATATACAACTTCATGTGGATTGTTCAAACACCATCACCACATCTCCTCTAAGCTTCTTCCTTACACCAATCACCAATGAACTAAGGGAACAAGACTCAGACTCCGTGGCATCTCTGGAATTCATCAAACTCTTTGGCTTTCGACTTTGTCATTCAAACATATACCATTCTCACAAAGACAAGTGTTAAATACCAAAGAAGTCAATAATAAAGATGTACATACACAAGCTGCACCGGGACCCGGCCGGCGCCTTCGTCGGAGTTCACGACTTCGGCGTGAAAGATAACCGAAGAAAACATTTTAAAAAAAACCATTTGTCAGTAAAAATCATTTCAAAACATTTTCATGAACATACTCCATATGCATGTATGCAAGATATGTACCTGAACGTGTATCTAGACGACTGAGTATTGAGATCTAAATCCTGAGCAGATGCAGATAGCACACGACCCTCAACACTCAAGACCAAACCATATGTGGTCATGTTAAATTCTATGACAATTCATAAAGTTGAGACTTTCAATCTCCCCCATTATCATAGGATTTAACAAAAACCTTATATACATCTTTAGGTCTACCTAGCCTACCCCAAGTTAACCTGAAGTGTGACATTCCTAGAGATTACAATGAATGAACAAATAAAACTTATACAACTTCATGTGGATTGTTCAAACACCATCACCACATCTCCTCTAAGCTTCTTCCATAAACCAATTACAAATGAACTACGGGAACAAGTCTCAGACTCCGTGGCATCTCTGGAATTCATCAAACTCTTTGGCTTTGGACTTTGTCATGCAAACATATACCATTCTCACAAAGACAAGTGTTAAATACCAAAGAAGTCAATAATAAAGATGTACATACACAAGTTGCACCCGGACCCACCCGTCACCTTCGTCGGAGTTCATGCCTTCGGCGTGAAAGATAACCGAAGAAAATATTTTTAAAAAAAACCATGTATCAGTGAAAATCATTTCAAAACATTTTCATGAACATACTCCATATGCATGTATGCATGATACGTACCTGAACGTGTATCTAGACGACTGAGTACTGAGATCCAAATCCTGAGCAGATGCAGATAGCACACGACCCTCAACACTCAAGACCAAACCATATGTGGTCATGGTAAATTCTATGACAATTCATAAAGTTAGGACTTTCAATCTCCCCCATTATCATAGGATTTAACAAAAACCATATCGACATCTTTAGGTCTACCTAGGCTACCCCAAGTTAACCTGAAGTGTGACATTCCTAGAGATTACAATGAATGAACAACTAAAACATATACAACTTCATGTGGATTGTTCAAACACCATCACCATATCTCCTCTAAGCTTCTTCCTCACACCAATCACCAATGAACTAAGGGAACAACACTCAGACTCCGTGGCATCTCTAGAATTCATCAAACTCTTTGGCTTTCGACTTTGTCATTCAAACATATACCATTCTCACAAAGACAAGTGTTAAATACCAAAGAAGTCAATAATAAAGATGTACATACACAAGCTGCACCGGGACCCGGCCGGCGCCTTCGTCGGAGTTCACGACTTCGGCGTGAAAGATAACCGAAGAAAACATTTTAAAAAAAACCATTTGTCAGTAAAAATCATTTCAAAACATTTTCATGAACATACTCCATATGCATGTATGCAAGATATGTACCTGAACGTGTATCTAGACGACTGAGTATTGAGATCTAAATCCTGAGCAGATGCAGATAGCACACGACCCTCAACACTCAAGACCAAACCATATGTGGTCATGTTAAATTCTATGACAATTCATAAAGTTGAGACTTTCAATCTCCCCCATTATCATAGGATTTAACAAAAACCTTATATACATCTTTAGGTCTACCTAGCCTACCCCAAGTTAACCTGAAGTGTGACATTCCTAGAGATTACAATGAATGAACAAATAAAACTTATACAACTTCATGTGGATTGTTCAAACACCATCACCACATCTCCTCTAAGCTTCTTCCATAAACCAATTACAAATGAACTACGGGAACAAGTCTCAGACTCCGTGGCATCTCTGGAATTCATCAAACTCTTTGGCTTTGGACTTTGTCATGCAAACATATACCATTCTCACAAAGACAAGTGTTAAATACCAAAGAAGTCAATAATAAAGATGTACATACACAAGTTGCACCCGGACCCACCCGTCACCTTCGTCGGAGTTCATGCCTTCGGCGTGAAAGATAACCGAAGAAAATATTTTTAAAAAAAACCATGTATCAGTGAAAATCATTTCAAAACATTTTCATGAACATACTCCATATGCATGTATGCATGATACGTACCTGAACGTGTATCTAGACGACTGAGTACTGAGATCCAAATCCTGAGCAGATGCAGATAGCACACGACCCTCAACACTCAAGACCAAACCATATGTGGTCATGTTAAATTCTATGACAATTCATAAAGTTAGGACTTTCAATCTCCCCCATTATCATAGGATTTAACAAAAACCATATCGACATCTTTAGGTCTACCTAGGCTACCCCAAGTTAACCTGAAGTGTGACATTCCTAGAGATTACAATGAATGAACAACTAAAACATATACAACTTCATGTGGATTGTTCAAACACCATCACCATATCTCCTCTAAGCTTCTTCCTCACACCAATCACCAATGAACTAAGGGAACAACACTCAGACTCCGTGGCATCTCTGGAATTCATCAAACTCTTTGGCTTTCGACTTTGTCATTCAAACATATACCATTCTCACAAAGACAAATGTTAAATACCAAAGAAGTCAATAATAAAGATGTACATACACAAGCTGCACCGGGACCCGGCCGGCGCCTTCGTCGGAGTTCACGACTTCGGCGTGAAAGATAACCGAAGAAAACATTTTGAAAAAAAACCATTTGTCAGTGAAAATCATTTAAAAACATTTTCATGAACATACTCCATATGCATGTATGAAAGATACGTACCTGAACGTGTATCTAGACGATTGAGTACTGAGATCCAAATCCTGAGCAGATGCAGATAGCACACGACCCTCAACACTCAAGACCAAACCATATGTGGTCATGTTAAATTCTATGACAATTCATAAAGTTTGGACTTTCAATCTCCCCCATTATCATAGGATTTAACAAAAAACATATGGACATCTATAGGTCTACCTAGGCTACCCCCAGTTAACCTGAAGTGTGACATTCCTAGAGATTACAATGAATGAACAACTAAAACATATACAACTTCATGTGGATTGTTAAAACACCATCACCTCATCTCCTCTAATCTTCTTCCATAAACCAATTACCAATGAACTACGGGAACAAGACTCAGACTCCGTGGCATCTCTAGAATTCATCAAACTCTTTGGCTTTCGACTTTGTCATGCAAACATATACCATTCTCACAAAGACAAGTATGAAATACCAAAGAAGTCAATAATAAAGATGTACATACAAAAGTTGCACCCGGACCCACCCGTTACCTTCGTCGGAGTTCACGCCTTCGGCGTGAAAGATAACCGAAGAAAATATTTAAAAAAAAACCATGTATCATTGAAAATCATTTAAAAACATTTTGATGAACATACTCCATATACATGTATGCATGATACGTACCTGAACGTGTATCTAGACGACTAAGTACTGAGATCTAAATCCTGAGCAGATGCAGATAGCACACGACCCTCAACACTCAAGACCAAACCATATGTGGTCATTTTAAATTCCATGACAATTAATAAAGTTGGGACTTTCAATCTCCCCCATTGTCATAGGATTTAACAAACACCATATGGACATCTTTAGGTCGACCTAGGCTTCCCCAAGTTAACCTGAAGTGTGACATTCCTAGAGATTACAATGAATGAACAACTAAAACATATACAACTTCATGTGGATTGTTCAAACACCATCACCACATCTCCTCTAAGCTTCTTCCATAAACCAATTACCAATGAACTACGGGAACAAGACTCAGACTCCGTGGCATCTCTGGAATTCATCAAACTCTTTGGCTTTGGACTTTGTCATGCAAACATATACCATTCTCACAAAGACAAGTGTCAAATACCAAAGAAGTCAATAATAAAGATGTACATACACAAGTTGCACCGGGACCCGGCCGACGCCTTCGGCGCAGTTCACGCCTTCGGCGCGAAAGATAACCGAAGAAAACATTTTGAACAAAACCATTTATAAGTGAACATCATTTCAAAACATTTTCATGAACAAACTCTATATGCATGTATGCACGATACGTACCTGAACGTGTATCTAGACGACTGTGTACTGATATCCGAATCCTGAGTAGATGCAGATAGCACACGACCCCCAACACTCAAGACCAAACCATATGTGGTCTTGTTAAATTCTATGACAATGTAAAAAGTTGGGACTTTCTCCCCCATTATCATAGGATTTAACAAAACCCATATGGACATCTTTAGGTCTACCTAAGCTACCCCAAGTAAACCTGAAGTATGACATTCCTAGAGATTACAATAAATGAACAACTAAAACATATACAACTTCATGTGGATTGTTCAAACACCATCACCACATCTCCTCTAAGCTTCTCCCTTACACCAATCACCAATGAACTAAGGGAACAAGACTCAGACTCCGTGGCATCTCTGGAATTCATCAAACTCTTTGGCTTTCGACTTTGTCATTCAAACATATACCATTCTCACAAAGACAAGTGTTAAATACCAAAGACGTCAATAATAAAGAAGTACATACACAAGCTGCACCAGGACCCGGCCGGCACCTTCGTCGGAGTTCACGACTTTGGCGTGAAAGATAACCGAAGAAAACATTTTGAAAAAAACCATTTGTCAGTGAAAATCATTTCAAAACATTTTCATGAACATACTTCATATACATGTATGCAAGATACGTACCTGAACGTGTATCTAGATGACTGAGTACTGAGATCCAAATCCTGAGCAGATGCAGATAGCACACGACCCTCAACACTCAAGACCAAACCATATGTGGTCATGTTAAATTCTATGACAGTTCATCAAGTTGGGACTTTCAATCTCCCCCATTGTCATAGGATTTAACAAAAACCATATCGACATCTTTAGGTCGACCTAGGCTACCCCAAGTTAACCTAAAGTGTGACATTCCTAGAGATTACAATGAATGAACAACTAAAACATATACAACTTCATGTGGATTGTTCAAACACCATCACCACATCTCCTCTAAGCTTCTTCCTTACACCAATCACCAATGAACTAAGGGAACAAGACTCAGACTCCGTGGCATCTCTGGAATTCATCAAACTCTTTGGCTTTCGACTTTGTCATTCAAACATATACCATTCTCACAAATACAAGTGTTAAATACCAAAGAAGTCAATAATAAAGATGTACATACACAAGCTGCACCGGGACCCGGCCGGCGCCTTCGTCGGAGTTCACGACTTCGGCGTGAAAGATAACCGAAGAAAACATTTTGAAAAAAACCATTTGTCAGTGAAAATCATTTCAAAACATTTTCATGAACATACTCCATATGCATGTATGCAAGATATGTACCTGAACGTGTATCTAGACGACTGAGTATTGAGATCTAAATCCTGAGCAGATGCAGATAGCACACGACCCTCAACACTCAAGACCAAACCATATGTGGTCATGTTAAATTCTATGACAATTCATAAAGTTGAGACTTTCAATCTCCCCCATTATCATAGGATTTAACAAAAACCATATGTACATCTTTAGGTCTACCTAGGCTACCCCTAGTTAACCTGAAGTGTGACATTCCTAGAGATTACAATGAATGAACAACTAAAACTTATACAACTTCATGTGGATTGTTCAAACACCATCACCACATCTCCTCTAAGCTTCTTCCATAAACCAATTACAAATGAACTACGGGAACAAGTCTCAGACTCCGTGGCATCTCTGGAATTCATCAAACTCTTTGGCTTTGGACTTTGTCATGCAAACATATACCATTCTCACAAAGACAAGTGTCAAAAACAAAAGAAGTCAATAATAAAGATGTACATACACAAGTTGCACCCGGACCCACCCGTCACCTTCGTCGGAGTTCACGCCTTCGGCGTGAAAGATAACCAAAGAAAATATTTTAAAAAAAAACCATGTATCAGTGAAAATCACTTCAAAACATTTTCATGAACATACTCCATAAGCATGTATGCATGATACGTACCTGAACGTGTATCTAGACGACTGAGTACTGAGATCCAAATCCTGAGCAGATGCAGATAGCACACAACCCTCAACACTCAAGACCAAACCATATGTGGTCATGTTAAATTCTATGACAATTCATAAAGTTAGGACTTTCAATCTCCCCCATTGTCATAGGATTTAACAAAAACCATATCGACATCTTTAGGTCGACCTAGGCTACCCCAAGTTAACCTGAAGTGCGACATTCCTAGAGATTACAATAAATGAACAACTAAAACATATACAACTTCATGTGGATTGTTCAAACATCATCACCATATCTCCTCTAAGCTTCTTCCTTACACCAATCACCAATGAACTAAGGGAACAACACTCAGACTCTGTGGCATCTCTGGAATTCATCAAAATCTTTGGCTTTCGACTTTGTCATTCAAACATATACCATTCTCACAAAGACAAGTGTTAAGTACCAAAGAAGTCAATAATAAAGATGTACATACATAAGCTGCACCGGGACCCGGCCGGCGCCTTCGTCGGAGTTCACGACTTCGGCGTGAAAGATAACCGAAGAAAAAATTTTGAAAAAAACCATTTGTCAGTGAAAATCATTTCAAAACATTTTCATGAACATACTCCATATGCATGTATGAAAGATAGGTACCTGAACGTGTATCTAGACGATTGAGTACTGAGATCCAAATCCTGAGCAGATGCAGATAGCACACGACCCTCAACACTCAAGACCAAACCATATGTGGTCATGTTAAATTCTATGACAATTCATAAAGTTGGGACTTTCAATCTCCCCCATTATCATAGGATTTAACAAAAACCATATGGACATCTATAGGTCTACCTAGGCTACTCCCAGTTAACCTGAAGTGTGACATTCCTAGAGATTACAATGAATAAACAACTAAAACATATACAACTTCATGTGGATTGTTCAAACACCATCACCACATCTCCTCTAAGCTTCTTCCTTACACCAATCACCAATGAACTAAGGGAACAAGACTCAGACTCCGTGGCATCTCTGGAATTCATCAAACTCTTTGGCTTTCGACTTTGTCATTCAAACATATACCATTCTCACAAAGACAAGTGTTAAATACCAAAGAAGTCAATAATAAAGATGTACATACACCAGCTGCACCGGGACCCGGCCGGCGCCTTCGTCGGAGTTCACGACTTCGGCGTGAAAGATAACCGAAGAAAACATTTTGAGAAAACCATTTGTCAGTAAAAATCATTTCAAAACATTTTCATGAACATACTCCATATGCATGTATGCAAGATATGTACCTGAACGTGTATCTAGACGACTGAGTATTGAGATCTAAATCCTGAGCAGATACAGATAGCACACGACCCTCAACACTCAAGACCAAACCATATGTGGTCATGTTAAATTCTATGACAATTCATAAAGTTGAGACTTTCAATCTCCCCCATTATCATAGGATTTAACAAAAACCATATGTACATCTTTAGGTCTACCTAGGCTACCCCTAGTTAACCTGAAGTGTGACATTCCTAGAGATTACAATGAATGAACAACTAAAACTTATACAACTTCATGTGGATTGTTCAAACACCATCACCACATCTCCTCTAAGCTTCTTCCATAAACCAATTACAAATGAACTACGGGAACAAGTCCCAGACTCCGTGGCATCTCTGGAATTAATCAAACTCTTTGGCTTTGGACTTTGTCATGCAAACATATACCATTCTCACAAAGACAAGTGTCAAAAACCAAAGAAGTCAATAATAAAGATGTACATACACAAGTTGCACCCGGACCCACCCGTCACCTTCGTCGGAGTTCACGCCTTCGGCGTGAAAGATAACCGAAGAAAATATTTTAAAAAAAAACCATGTATCAGTTAAAACCATTTCAAAACATTTTCATGAACATACTCCATATGCATGTATGCATGATATGTACCTGAACGTGTATCTAGACGACTGAGTACTGAGATCCAAATCCTGAGAAGATGCAGATAGCACACGACCCTCAACACTCAAGACCAAACCATATGTGGTCATGTTAAATTCTATGACAATTCATAAAGTTAGGACTTTCAATCTCCCCCATTGTCATAGGATTTAACAAAAACCATATCGACATCTTTAGGTCGACCTAGGCTACCCCAAGTTAACCTGAAGTGTGACATTCCTAGAGATTACAATGAATGAACAACTAAAACATATACAACTTCATGTGGATTGTTCAAACACCATCACCACGTCTCCTCTAAGCTTCTTCCTTACACCAATCACCAATGAACTAAGGGAACAAGACTCAGACTCCGTGGAATCTCTGGAATTCATCAAACTCTTTGGCTTTCGACTTTGTCATTCAAACATATACCATTCTCACAAAGACAAGTGTTAAATACCAAAGACGTCAATAATAAAGATGTACATACACAAGCTGCACCGGGAACCAGCCGGCGCCTTCGTCGGAGTTCACGACTTTGGCGTGAAAGATAACCGAAGAAAACATTTTGAAAAAAACCATTTGTCAGTGAAAATCATTTCAAAACATTTTCATGAACATACTCCATATGCATGTATGCAAGATATGTACCTGAACGTGTATCTAGACGACTGAGTACTGAGATCCAAATCCTGAGCAGATGCAGATAGCACACGACCCTCAACACTCAAGACCAAACCATATGTGGTCATGTTAAATTCTATTACAGTTCATAAAGTTGGGACTTTCAATCTCCCCCATTGTCATAGGATTTAACAAAAACCATATCGACATCTTTAGGTCGACCTAGGCTACCCCAAGTTAACCTAAAGTGTGACATTCCTAGAGATTACAATGAATGAACAACTAAAACATATACAACTTCATGTGGATTGTTCAAACACCATCACCACATCTCCTCTAAGCTTCTTCCTTACACCAATCACCAATGAACTAAGGGAACAAGACTCAGACTCCGTGGCATCTCTGGAATTCCTCAAACTCTTTGGCTTTCAACTTTGTCATTCAAACATATACCATTCTCACAAAGACAAGTGTTAAATACCAAAGAAGTCAATAATAAAGATGTACAGACACAAGCTGCACCGGGACCCGGCCGGCGCCTTCGTCGGAGTTCACGACTTCGGCGTGAAAGATAACCGAAGAAAACATTTTGAAAAAAACCATTTGTCAGTGAAAATCATTTCAAAACATTTTCATGAACATACTCCATATGCATGTATGCAAGATATGTACCTGAACGTGTATCTAGACGACTGAGTATTGAGATCTAAATCCTGAGCAGATGCAGATAGCACACGACCCTCAACACTCAAGACCAAACCATATGTGGTCATGTTAAATTATATGACAATTCATAAAGTTGAGACTTTCAATCTCCCCCATTATCATAGGATTTAACAAAAATCATATGTACATCTTTAGGTCTACCTAGGCTACCCCAAGTTAACCTGAAGTGTGACATTCCTAGAGATTACAATGAATGAACAACTAAAACTTATACAACTTCATGTGGATTGTTCAAACACCATCACCACATCTCCTCTAAGCTTCTTCCATAATCCAATTACAAATGAACTACGGGAACAAGTCTCAGACTCCGTGGCATCTCTGGAATTCATCAAACTCTTTGGCTTTGGACTTTGTCATGCAAACATATACCATTCTCACAAAGACAAGTGTCAAAAACCAAAGAAGTCAATAATAAAGATGTACATACACAAGTTGCACCCGGACCCACCCGTCACCTTCGTCGGAGTTCACGCCTTCGGCGTGAAAGATAACCGAAGAAAATATTTTTAAAAATAACCATGTATCAGTAAAAATCATTTCAAAACATTTTCATGAACATACTCCATATACATGTATGCATGATACGTACCTGAACGTGTATCTATACGACTGAGTACTAAGATCCAAATCCTGAGCAGATGCAGATAGCACACGACCCTCAACACTCAAGACCAAACCATATGTGGTCATGTAAAATTCTATGACAATTCATAAAGTTAGGACTTTCAATCTCCCCCATTGTCATAGGATTTAACAAAAACCATATCGACATCTTTAGGTCGACCTAGGCTACCCCAAGTTAACCTGAAGTGTGACATTCCTAGAGATTACAATGAATGAACAACTAAAACATATACAACTTCATGTGGATTGTTCAAACACCATCACCATATCTCCTCTAAGCTTCTTCCTTACACCAATCACCAATGAACTAAGGGAACAACACTCAGACTCTGTGGCATCTCTGGAATTCATCAAAATCTTTGGCTTTCGACTTTGTCATTCAAACATATACCATTCTCACAAAGACAAGTGTTAAGTACCAAAGAAGTCAATAATAAAGATGTACATACATAAGCTGCACCGGGACCCGGCCGGCGCCTTCGTCGGAGTTCACGACTTCGGCGTGAAAGATAACCGAAGAAAAATTTTTGAAAAAAACCATTTGTCAGTGAAAATCATTTCAAAACATTTTCATGAACATACTCCATATGCATGTATGAAAGATACGTACCTGAACGTGTATCTAGACGATTGAGTACTGAGATCCAAATCCTGAGCAGATGCAGATAGCACACGACCCTCAACACTCAAGACCAAACCATATGTGGTCATGTTAAATTCTATGACAATTCATAAAGTTGGGACTTTCAATCTCCCCCATTATCATAGGATTTAACAAAAACCATATGGACATCTATAGGTCTACCTAGGCTACTCCCAGTTAACCTGAAGTGTGACATTCCTAGAGATTACAATGAATGAACAACTAAAACATATACAACTTCATGTGGATTGTTCAAACACCATCACCACATCTCCTCTAAGCTTCTTCCTTACACCAATCACCAATGAACTAAGGGAACAAGACTCAGACTCCGTGGCATCTCTGGAATTCATCAAACTCTTTGGCTTTCGACTTTGTCATTCAAACATATACCATTCTCACAAAGACAAGTGTTAAATACCAAAGAAGTCAATAATAAAGATGTACATACACCAGCTGCACCGGGACCCGGCCGGCGCCTTCGTCGGAGTTCACGACTTCGGCGTGAAAGATAACCGAAGAAAACATTTTGAAAAAAACCATTTGTCAGTAAAAATCATTTCAAAACATTTTCATGAACATACTCCATATGCATGTATGCAAGATATGTACCTGAACGTGTATCTAGACGACTGAGTATTGAGATCTAAATCCTGAGCAGATGCAGATAGCACACGACCCTCAACACTCAAGACCAAACCATATGTGGTCATGTTAAATTCTATGACAATTCATAAAGTTGAGACTTTCAATCTCCCCCATTATCATAGGATTTAACAAAAACCATATGTACATCTTTAGGTCTACCTAGGCTACCCCTAGTTAACCTGAAGTGTGACATTCCTAGAGATTACAATGAATGAACAACTAAAACTTATACAACTTCATGTGGATTGTTCAAACACCATCACCACATCTCCTCTAAGCTTCTTCCATAAACCAATTACAAATGAACTACGGGAACAAGTCTCAGACTCCATGGCATCTCTGGAATTAATCAAACTCTTTGGCTTTGGACTTTGTCATGCAAACATATACCATTCTCACAGAGACAAGTGTCAAAAACCAAAGAAGTCAATAATAAAGATATACATACACAAGTTGCACCCGGACCCACCCGTCACCTTCGTCGGAGTTCACGCCTTCGGCGTGAAAGATAACCGAAGAAAATATTTTAAAAAAAAAACCATGTATCAGTAAAAATCATTTCAAAACATTTTCATGAACATACTCCATATGCATGTATCTAGACGACTGAGTACTGAGATCCAAATCCTGAGCAGATGCAGATAGCACACGACCCTCAACACTCAAGACCAAACCATATGTGGTCATGTTAAATTCTATGACAATTCATAAAGTTAGGACTTTCAATCTCCCCCATTGTCCTAGGATTTAACAAAAACCATATCGACATCTTTAGGTCGACCTAGGCTACCCCAAGTTAACCTGAAGTGTGACATTCCTAGAGATTACAATGAATGAACAACTAAAACATATACAACTTCATGTGGATTGTTCAAACACCATCACCACATCTCCTCTAAGCTTCTTCCTTACACCAATCACCAATGAACTAAGGGAACAAGACTCAGACTCCGTGGCATCTCTGGAATTCATCAAACTCTTTGGCTTTCGACTTTGTCATTCAAACATATACCATTCTCACAAAGACAAGTGTTAAATACCAAAGACGTCAATAATAAAGATGTACATACACAAGCTGCACCGGGAACCAGCCGGCGCCTTCGTCGGAGTTCACGACTTTGGCGTGAAAGATAACCGAAGAAAACATTTTGGAAAAAACCATTTGTCAGTGAAAATCATTTCAAAACATTTTCATGAACATACTCCATATACATGTATGCAAGATACGTACCTGAACGTGTATCTAGACGACTGAGTACTGAGATCCAAATCCTGAGCAGATGCAGATAGCACACGACCCTCAACACTCAAGACCAAACCATATGTGGTCATGTTAAATTCTATTACAGTTCATAAAGTTGGGACTTTCAATCTCCCCCATTGTCATAGGATTTAACAAAAACCATATCGACATCTTTAGGTCGACTTAGGCTACCCCAAGTTAACCTAAAGTGTGACATTCCTAGAGATTACAATGAATGAACAACTAAAACATATACAACTTCATGTGGATTGTTCAAACACCATCACCACATCTCCTCTAAGCTTCTTCCTTACAATCACCAATGAACTAAGGGAACAAGACTCAGACTCCGTGGCATCTCTGGAATTCCTCAAACTCTTTGGCTTTCAACTTTGTCATTCAAACATAAACCATTCTCACAAAGACAAGTGTTAAATACCAAAGAAGTCAATAATAAAGATGTACATACACAAGCTGCACCGGGACCCGGCCGGCGCCTTCGTCGGAGTTCACGACTTCGGCGTGAAAGATAACCGAAGAAAACATTTTGAAAAAAAACCATTTGTCAGTGAAAATCATTTCAAAACATTTTCATGAACATACTCAATATGCATGTATGCAAGATATGTACCTGAACGTGTATCTAGACGACTGAGTATTGAGATCTAAATCCTGAGCAGATGCAGATAGCACACGACCCTCAACAATCAAGACCAAACCATATGTGGTCATGTTAAATTATATGACAATTCATAAAGTTGAGACTTTCAATCTCCCCCATTATCATAGGATTTAACAAAAATCATATGTACATCTTTAGGTCTACCTAGGCTACCCCTAGTTAACCTGAAGTGTGACATTCCTAGAGATTACAATGAATGAACAACTAAAACATATACAACTTCATGTGGATTGTTCAAACACCATCACCACATCTCCTCTAAGCTTCTTCCTTACACCAATCACCAATGAACTAAGGGAACAAGACTCAGACTCCGTGGCATCTCTGGAATTCATCAAACTCTTTGGCTTTCGACTTTGTCATTCAAACATATACCATTCTCACAAAGACAAGTGTTAAGTACCAAAGAAGTCAATAATAAAGATGTACATACATAAGCTGCACCGGGACCCGGCCGGCGCCTTCGTCGGAGTTCACGACTTCGGCGTGAAAGATAACCGAAGAAAATTTTTTGAAAAAAACCATTTGTCAGTGAAAATCATTTCAAAACATTTTCATGAACATACTCCATATGCATGTATGAAAGATACGTACCTGAACGTGTATCTAGACGATTGAGTACTGAGATCCAAATCCTGAGCAGATGCAGATAGCACACGACCCTCAACACTCAAGACCAAACCATATGTGGTCATGTTAAATTCTATGACAATTCATAAAGTTGGGACTTTCAATCTCCCCCATTATCATAGGATTTAACAAAAACCATATGGACATCTATAGGTCTACCTAGGCTACTCCCAGTTAACCTGAAGTGTGACATTCCTAGAGATTACAATGAATGAACAACTAAAACATATACAACTTCATGTGGATTGTTCAAACACCATCACCACATCTCCTCTAAGCTTCTTCCTTACACCAATCACCAATGAACTAAGGGAACAAGACTCAGACTCCGTGGCATCTCTGGAATTCATCAAACTCTTTGGCTTTCGACTTTGTCATTCAAACATATACCATTCTCACAAAGACAAGTGTTAAATACCAAAGAAGTCAATAATAAAGATGTACATACACCAGCTGCACCGGGACCCCGGCCGGCGCCTTCGTCGGAGTTCACGACTTCGGCGTGAAAGATAACCGAAGAAAACATTTTGAAAAAAACTATTTGTCAGTAAAAATCATTTCAAAACATTTTCATGAACATACTCCATATGCATGTATGCAAGATATGTACCTGAACGTGTATCTAGACGACTGAGTATTGAGATCTAAATCCTGAGCAGATGCAGATAGCACACGACCCCTCAACACTCAAGACCAAACCATATGTGGTCATGTTAAATTCTATGACAATTCATAAAGTTGAGACTTTCAATCTCCCCCATTATCATAGGATTTAACAAAAACCATATGTACATCTTTAGGTCTACCTAGGCTACCCCTAGTTAACCTGAAGTGTGACATTCCTAGAGATTACAATGAATGAACAACTAAAACTTATACAACTTCATGTGGATTGTTCAAACACCATCACCACATCTCCTCTAAGCTTCTTCCATAAACCAATTACAAATGAACTACGGGAACAAGTCTCAGACTCCATGGCATCTCTGGAATTAATCAAACTCTTTGGCTTTGGACTTTGTCATGCAAACATATACCATTCTCACAGAGACAAGTGTCAAAAACCAAAGAAGTCAATAATAAAGATATACATACACAAGTTGCACCCGGACCCACCCGTCACCTTCGTCGGAGTTCACGCCTTCGGCGTGAAAGATAACCGAAGAAAATATTTTAAAAAAAAACCATGTATCAGTAAAAATCATTTCAAAACATTTTCATGGACATACTCCATATGCATGTATCTAGACGACTGAGTACTGAGATCCAAATCCTGAGCAGATGCAGATAGCACACGACCCTCAACACTCAAGACCAAACCATATGTGGTCATGTTAAATTCTATGACAATTCATAAAGTTAGGACTTTCAATCTCCCCCATTGTCCTAGGATTTAACAAAAACCATATCGACATCTTTAGGTCGACCTAGGCTACCCCAAGTTAACCTGAAGTGTGACATTCCTAGAGATTACAATGAATGAACAACTAAAACATATACAACTTCATGTGGATTGTTCAAACACCATCACCACATCTCCTCTAAGCTTCTTCCTTACACCAATCACCAATGAACTAAGGGAACAAGACTCAGACTCCGTGGCATCTCTGGAATTCATCAAACTCTTTGGCTTTCGACTTTGTCATTCAAACATATACCATTCTCACAAAGACAAGTGTTAAATACCAAAGACGTCAATAATAAAGATGTACATACACAAGCTGCACCGGGAACCAGCCGGCGCCTTCGTCGGAGTTCACGACTTTGGCGTGAAAGATAACCGAAGAAAATATTTTGGAAAAAACCATTTGTCAGTGAAAATCATTTCAAAACATTTTCATGAACATACTCCATATACATGTATGCAAGATACGTACCTGAACGTGTATCTAGACGACTGAGTACTGAGATCCAAATCCTGAGCAGATGCAGATAGCACACGACCCTCAACACTCAAGACCAAACCATATGTGGTCATGTTAAATTCTATTACAGTTCATAAAGTTGGGACTTTCAATCTCCCCCATTGTCATAGGATTTAACAAAAACCATATCGACATCTTTAGGTCGACTTAGGCTACCCCAAGTTAACCTAAAGTGTGACATTCCTAGAGATTACAATGAATGAACAACTAAAACATATACAACTTCATGTGGATTGTTCAAACACCATCACCACATCTCCTCTAAGCTTCTTCCTTACACCAATCACCAATGAACTAAGGGAACAAGACTCAGACTCCGTGGCATCTCTGGAATTCCTCAAACTCTTTGGCTTTCAACTTTGTCATTCAAACATAAACCATTCTCACAAAGACAAGTGTTAAATACCAAAGAAGTCAATAATAAAGATGTACATACACAAGCTGCACCGGGACCCGGCCGGCGCCTTCGTCGGAGTTCACGACTTCGGCGTGAAAGATAACCGAAGAAAACATTTTGAAAAAAACCATTTGTCAGTGAAAATCATTTCAAAACATTTTCATGAACATACTCAATATGCATGTATGCAAGATATGTACCTGAACGTGTATCTAGACGACTGAGTATTGAGATCTAAATCCTGAGCAGATGCAGATAGCACACGACCCTCAACAATCAAGACCAAACCATATGTGGTCATGTTAAATTATATGACAATTCATAAAGTTGAGACTTTCAATCTCCCCCATTATCATAGGATTTAACAAAAATCATATGTACATCTTTAGGTCTACCTAGGCTACCCCTAGTTAACCTGAAGTGTGACATTCCTAGAGATTACAATGAATGAACAACTAAAACTTATACAACTTCATGTGGATTGTTCAAACACCATCACCACATCTCCTCTAAGCTTCTTCCATAAACCAATTACAAATGAACTACGGGAACAAGTCTCAGACTCCGTGGCATCTCTGGAATTCATCAAACTCTTTGGCTTTGGACTTTGTCATGCAAACATATACCATTCTCACAAAGACAAGTGTCAAAAACCAAAGAAGTCAATAATAAAGATGTACATACACAAGTTGCACCCGGACCCACCCGTCACCTTCGTCGGAGTTCACGCCTTCGGCGTGAAAGATAACCGAAGAAAATATTTTTAAAAAAAACCATGTATCAGTGAAAATCATTTCAAAACATTTTCATGAACATACTCCATATGCATGTATGCATGATACGTACCTGAACGTGTATCTATACGACTGAGTACTAAGATCCAAATCCTGAGCAGATGCAGATAGCACACGACCCTCAACACTCAAGACCAAACCATATGTGGTCATGTTAAATTCTATGACAATTCATAAAGTTAGGACTTTCAATCTCCCCCATTGTCATAGGATTTAACAAAAACCATATCGACATCTTTAGGTCGACCTAGGCTACCCCAAGTTAACCTGAAGTGTGACATTCCTAGAGATTACAATGAATGAACAACTAAAACATATACAACTTCATGTGGATTGTTCAAACACCATCACCATATCTCCTCTAAGCTTCTTCCTTACACCAATCACCAATGAACTAAGGGAACAACACTCAGACTCCGTGGCATCTCTGGAATTCATCAAACTCTTTGGCTTTCGACTTTGTCATTCAAACATATACCATTCTCACAAAGACAAGTGTTAAATACCAAAGAAGTCAATAATAAAGATGTACATACATAAGCTGCACCGGGACCCGGCCGGCGCCTTCGTCGGAGTTCACGACTTCGGCGTGAAAGATAACCGAAGAAAACATTTTGAAAAAAACCATTTGTCAGTGAAAATCATTTCAAAACATTTTCATGAACATACTCCATAAGCATGTATGAAAGATACGTACCTGAACGTGTATCTAGACGATTGAGTACTGAGATCCAAATCCTGAGCAGATGCAGATAGCACACGACCCTCAACACTCAAGACCAAACCATATGTGGTCATGTTAAATTCTATGACAATTCATAAAGTTGGGACTTTCAATCTCCCCCATTATCATAGGATTTAACAAAAACCATATGGACATCTATAGGTCTACCTAGGCTACCCCCAGTTTACCTGAAGTGTGACATTCCTAGAGATTACAATGAATGAACAACTAAAACATATACAACTTCATGTGGATTGTTCAAACACCATCACCACATCTCCTCTAATCTTCTTCCATAAACCAATTACCAATGAACTACGGGAACAAGACTCAGACTCCGTGGCATCTCTGGAATTCATCAAACTCTTTGGCTTTCGACTTTGTCATACAAACATATACCATTCTCACAAAGACAAGTATGAAATACCAAAGAAGTCAATAATAAAGATGTACATACAAAAGTTGCACCCGGACCCACCCGTCACCTTCGTCGGAGTTCACGCCTTCGGCGTGAAAGATAACCGAAGAAAATATTTTAAAAAAAACCATGTATCAGTGAAAATCATTTAAAAACATTTTGATGAACATACTCCATATGCATGTATGCATGATACGTACCTGAACGTGTATCTAGACGACTGAGTACTGAGATCTAAATCCTGAGCAGATGCAGATAGCACACGACCCTAAACACTCAAGACCAAACCATATGTGGTCATGTTAAATTCCATGACAATTAATAAAGTTGGTACTTTCAATCTCCCCCATTGTCATAGGATTTAACAAAAATCATATGTACATCTTTAGGTCTACCTAGGCTTCCCCAAGTTAACCTGAAGTGTGACATTCCTAGAGATTACAATGAATGAACAACTAAAACATATACAACTTCATGTGGATTGTTCAAACACCTTCACCACATCTCCTCTAAGCTTCTTCCTTACACCAATTACCAATGAACTAAGGGAACAAGACTCAGACTCCGTGGCATCTCTGGAATTCCTCAAACTCTTTGGCTTTGGACTTTGTCATGCAAACATATACCATTCTCACAAAGACAAGTGTCAAATACCAAAGAAGTCACTAATAAAGATGTACATATACAAGCTGCACCGGGACCCACCCGTCACCTTCGTCGGAGTTCACGCCTTCGGTGTGAAAGATAACCGAAGAAAATATTTAAAAAAAAACCCATATATCAATGAAAATCATTTCAAAACATTTTCATGAACAAACTCCATATGCATGTATGCATGATACGTACCTGAACGTGTATCTAGACGACTGAGTACTGAGATCCAAATCCTTAGCAGATGCAGATAGCACACGACCCTCAACACTCAAGACCAAACCATATGTGCTCATGTTAAATTCTATGACAATTAATAAAGTTGGGACTTTCAATCAACCCTATTGTCATAGGATTTAACAAAAACCATATGGACATCTTTAGGTCGACCTAGGCTTCCCCAAGTTAACCTGAAGTGTGACATTCCTAGAGATTACAATGAATGAACAACTAAAACATTTACATCTTCATGTGGATTATTCAAACACCATCACCACATCTCCTTTAAGCTTCTTCCTTACACCAATTACCAATGAACTAAGGGAACAAGACTCAGACTCCGTGGCATCTCTGTAAATCATCAAACTCTTTGGCTTTCCACTTTGTCATGCAAACATATACCATTCTCACAAAGATAAGTGTCGAATACCAAAGAAGTCAATAATAAATTTGAACATACACAAGCTGCACCCGGACCCGCTCGTCGCCTTAGGCGCAGTTCACGCCTTCGGCATGAAAGATAACCGAAGAAAATATTTTGAAAAAAACCATTTATCAGTGAAAATCATTTCAAAACATTTTCATGAACACACTCCATATGTATATATGCATGATACGTACCTGAACGTGTATCTAGACGACTGAGTACTGAGATTCAAATCCTGAGCAGATACAGATAGCACACGACCCTCAACACTCAAGACCAAACCATATGTGGTCATGTTAAATTCTATGACAATTCATAAAGTTGGGACTTTCAATCTCCCCCATTGTCATAGGATTTAACAAAAACCATATGGACATCTTTAGGTCGACCTAGGCTACCCCAAGTTAACCTAAAGTGTGACATTCCTAGAGATTACAATGAATGAACAACTAAAACATATACAACTTCATGTGGATTGTTCAAACACCATCACCACATCTCCTCTAAGCTTCTTCCTTACACCAATCACCAATGAACTAAGGGAACAACACTCAGACTCCGTGGCATCTCTGGAATTCATCAAACTCTTTGGCTTTCGACTTTGTTATTCAAACATATACCATTCTCACAAAGACAAGTGTTAAATACCAAAGAAGTCAATAATAAAGATGTACATACATAAGCTGCACCGGGACCCGGCCGGCGCCTTCGTCGGAGTTCACGACTTCGGCGTGAAAGATAACCGAAGAAAACATTTTGAAAAAAACCATTTGTCAGTGAAAATCATTTCAAAACATTTTCATGAACATACTCCATAAGCATGTATGAAAGATACGTACCTGAACGTGTATCTAGACGATTGAGTACTGAGATCCAAATCCTGAGCAGATGCAGATAGCACACGACCCTTAACACTCAAGACCAAACCATATGTGGTCATGTTAAATTCTATGACAATTCATAAAGTTGGGACTTTCAATCTCCCCCATTATCATAGGATTTAACAAAAACCATATGGACATCTATAGGTCTACCTAGGCTACCCCCAGTTAACCTGAAGTGTGACATTCCTAGAGATTACAATGAATGAACAACTAAAACATATACAACTTCATGTGGATTGTTCAAACACCATCACCACATCTCCTCTAATCTTCTTCCATAAACCAATTACCAATGAACTACGGGAACAAGACTCAGACTCCGTGGCATCTCTGGAATTCATCAAACTCTTTGGCTTTCGACTTTGTCATGCAAACATATACCATTCTCACAAAGACAAGTATGAAAAGTTGCACATGGACCCACCCGTCACCTTCGTCGGAGTTCACGCCTTCGGCGTGAAAGATAACCGAAGAAAATATTTTAAAAAAAACCATGTATCAGTGAAAATCATTTAAAAACATTTTGATGAACATACTCCATATGCATGTATGCATGATACGTACCTGAACGTGTATCTAGACGACTGAGTACTGAGATCTAAATCCTGAGCAGATGCAGATAGCACACGACCCTCAACACTCAAGACCAAACCATATGTGGTCATGTTAAATTCCATGACAATTAATAAAGTTGGGACTTTCAATCTCCCCCATTGTCATAGGATTTAACAAAAACCATATTGACATCTTTAGGTCTACCTAGGCTTCCCCAAGTTAACCTGAAGTGTGACATTTCTAGAGATTACAATGAATGAACAACTAAAACATATACAACTTTATGTGGATTGTTCAAACACCTTCACCACATCTCCTCTAAGCTTCTTCCTTACACCAATTACCAATGAACTAAGGGAACAAGACTCAGACTCCGTGGCATCTCTGGAATTCCTCAAACTCTTTGGCTTTGGACTTTGTCATGCAAACATATACCATTCTCACAAAGACAAGTGTCAAATACCAAAGAAGTCACTAATAAAGATGTACAAATACAAGCTGCAACGGGACCCACCCGTCACCTTCGTCGGAGTTCACGCCTTCGGCGTGAAAGATAACCGAAGAAAATATTTTAAAAAAAACCCATATATCAATGAAAATCATTTCAAAACATTTTCATGAACAAACTCCATATGTATGTATGCATGATACGTACCTGAACGTGTATCTAGACGACTGAGTACTGAGATCCAAATCCTTAGCAGATGCAGATAGCACACGACCCTCAACACTCAAGACCAAACCATATGTGGTCATGTTAAATTCTATGACAATTAATAAAGTTGGGACTTTCAATCAACCCTATTGTCATAGGATTTAACAAAAACCATATGGACATCTTTAGGTCGACCTAGGCTTCCCCAAGTTAACCTGAAGTGTGATATTCCTAGAGATTACAATGAATGAACAACTAAAACATATACAACTTCATGTGGATTGTTCAAACACCATCACCATATCTCCTCTAAGCTTCTTCCTTACACCAATCACCAATGAACTAAGGGAACAACACTCAGACTCCGTGGCATCTCTGGAATTCATCAAACTCTTTGGCTTTCGACTTTGTCATTCAAACATATACCATTCTCACAAAGACAAGTGTTAAATACCAAAGAAGTCAATAATAAAGATGTACATACATAAGCTGCACCGGGACCCGGCCGGCGCCTTCGTCGGAGTTCACGACTTCGGCGTGAAAGATAACCGAAGAAAACATTTTGAAAAAAACCATTTGTCAGTGAAAATCATTTCAAAACATTTTCATGAACATACTCCATAAGCATGTATGAAAGATACGTACCTGAACGTGTATCTAGACGATTGAGTACTGAGATCCAAATCCTGAGCAGATGCAGATAGCACACGACCCTCAACACTCAAGACCAAACCATATGTGGTCATGTTAAATTCTATGACAATTCATAAAGTTGGGACTTTCAATCTCCCCCATTATCATAGGATTTAACAAAAACCATATGGACATCTATAGGTCTACCTAGGCTACCCCCAGTTTACCTGAAGTGTGACATTCCTAGAGATTACAATGAATGAACAACTAAAACATATACAACTTCATGTGGATTGTTCAAACACCATCACCACATCTCCTCTAATCTTCTTCCATAAACCAATTACCAATGAACTACGGGAACAAG